>JAWQEG010000304.1:0-77500 GCA_033782935.1 Petrolisthes cinctipes
CTAACACTGCTCACACTCTTATATATACTCTCTCTCTCTCTCTCTCTCTCTCTCTCTCTCTCTCTCTCTCTCTCTCTCTCTCTCTCTCATACTCTCATATATTCATTCTCTCTCTCTCTCTCTCTCTCTCTCTCTCTCTCTCTCTCTCTCTCTCTCATACACACACTCACTTTCTCTCTCTCTCTCTCTCTCTCTCTCTCTCTCTCTCTCTCTCTCTCTCTCTCTCTCTCTCTCTCTCTCTCTCTCTCTCTCTCTCTCTCTGTATATGTGTGTATGTGTGTGTGTGTAAGGTAAGAGTAGAGGAGGAAGACACAAAAAAGAGTTTACAGAAGCACAAGTTTACACACCACACACACTTCATTGTTCCATCCTCCACCTCATGCACCTCAAGCTACGAGTATTAACCAGATGACAAACCGAGTAGCAGTTAGGCTATAAGATGGTGTGAGTGACATGGAGTGAGTGAGTGTGTGTGTGTGTGTGTGTAGTGAGGTCGGTGGGAGTTTGAGTTTGACAGGGTACACGAACAACGTAGAGAGAGAGAGAGAGAGAGAGAGAGAGAGAGAGAGAGGGAAGGCGAGGTATATATGGAAGGAGAGAAAATAAAGGGGGGGGTGACGAATGAGAGAGAGAGAGAGAGAGAGAGAGAGAGAGAGAGAGAGAGATGGAACGTAACCACACCTTGTCTCAATGTCTACCATTTAAGAAAGGTGAAATGTGGGTAACTAACCTGTTTGTTCCATTCAAAGACTTTCATGAATATTGGTGGAAAAGAGATTATTTTGGGGAGAGGTTTGCTCTCTCTGAACACCCATCTCTCTCACCCATCATTCATTTATCCATTAACGTTACACCTTCCGTCTTCACTATACATTCAGCACCCCCAAACCTGCCTGTCTTATGGATAACTTTTCTCATTCATTCGTTCACTCACTCATTCATTCACTTTACACATTTCGTCTTAATTCATTCATTTATTTAATCACGTTACATTGTCTTTCTTTATTTCTTCATTATACATTCAGCACCCCCAAACCTGTCTATCTTTTGGGATAACTTTTCTCATTCATTCATTCATTCACTTTACACATTTCGTCTTAATTCATTCATTTACTTAACATTTATGTTACATGTTCTTTATTTATTTATTTATTTCTTCATTATACATCCAGTCTCCCCAAACCTGTCTGTCTTTTGGATAACTTTTTCATTCATTTATTTATTCATACATTCACTTTACACATTTCGTCTTAATTCATTCATTTACTTAATCATGTTACACTTTCTCTTTGTTTTCGTTATACATTCAGTACCCTCAAACCAGTCTGTCTTTTGGATAACTTTTCTCATTCATTCATTCATTTGTCACGAGTCAGACATAATACTCGTGACGTAATTTGAATTACAGAGAGTTGGAAAATTCCATACTGGTGTCATTATAGAATGTTCTAGAGAAGGTTCTGGAATATTCCATTCATGAGACAAAGGAGACAGGAGTGGGTTAAGTTGGGGGTGCAGCTAGTTAATCTGCAGGTACCGGATTAGTAGCCAAAATTAGAAAAAGGGTCAGGAAGGCCGGGTTCCAACTGAATTTGCCACATTCAGTCATATAGGTGTTCGTACAGTAAGTACATAATGTATTAATAATTATGCTACCTGGGTAACTTATGGTATTGTAAATGATCGTGAAGTGGAGGGGAATTATCGGGAATTATTAGCACGCCATAGGTAAATTGCAATTGCAAGTATAACTCAGGAATAAGTGGGTACAATGTAAATCGTAGCCAGTTAGGAAAAACGAACAAAGATAGGAGGAGGAGTCAGAGAAATTTTGAACCAGTTAAGGAGGAAGAATTGGGTCAGTTGGAACAAGACACACTTGAAGGAAGGAACACACTCGTATCGTCAGCTTCCCTTACCTAGATCAATCTCCACGTGTGCAGTGGGGAGTGATCAACGTAAACGCCGAATTCGTTGTATATTTACAGTTGTATACTGACTAGTTGCATTGACGCTGGTTCAGTAACTGAATTAAGGAGGGGGAGCTGGATCTTTGAAGAAAAATTACGAGTGTGTTGTGAGACTCTAAAGTGTGAGACATTAGAAAATATTCCAACTCGCGTAACAATTGATAGAATTACTACAGTGTTAACGTAAGCTAGACTATCGTCACGCGAGCGAGAGCGAGAGGTAACGAGAGCGAGTAGCTAGTTAGCGTTGCGTGAGCGTGAGTTGTGTGTGTGTGTGTGAAATTTAATTATTCATGTTGGCATACTGAGTTGAATAAATATAGAAATTTGCAATTGGTTGTTTAAATGCACCAGTAGATTTGTTATCTATATAAATACATATATATCGGGAAGAACCCTTAACATAAAAATTTATTATGTGCGTGGTGATTGAGGCCTAAACGGGGAATTAATCCCCGACTTTTTGTTCTTCGCTGCAGCCAACCAACGAGATCATAAATTAACCGGGCAAGGTAAGTTGTAATTGTCATATTATAAAATTACATTATCTATCATTCTCACATCACCGTCACATCATTCATGTTACACTTTCTCTCGTTATACATTCAGAACCTCCAAACCTGTCTGTCCTTACGATTAACTTTCCTCATTCATTCATTCATTCATTCATTCATTCACGTTACACTTTCTCTCCGTTATACATTCAGGCCCCCAAACCTGTCTGTCTTATGGATAACTTTTCTCATTCATTCATTCATTCATTCATTCATGTTACACTTTCTTTCCGTTATACATTCAGAACCTCCAAAAACTGTCTGTCTTATGGGCAACTTTTCTCATTCATTCATTCATGTTACACTTTTTTTCGTTTACATTCAGAACCCCTAAACCTGTCTGTCTTATGGATAACTTTTCTCATTGCCTCACAGTCATACATAGCTGTCAAAGTTTGCACGGGCCAAGCAAGCAAGCAAGCAGGCAGGCAGGCAGGCAGGCAGGCAGGAGGGCCAACAGGTGAAAACTCCAGTGTTGGCAAACTTATTAAGAAAACAGGCAGGGAAGATGGAGGGGAATGAGAGGATGAAGGAATGACAAGATGGAAAAATGAGAGCGTGGGTGGATGGATGTTGTCAGAGGGATGGAGGATAAAAAGGATGAATGAATGGGAAGATGAGGAATGATGGGATGGATGGATGAATGGGGAATGAAGGAATTGCCAAGATGAAAGAATGAGAGGGATGGATGAAAGGGGGATAGAGAAATGAGAGGATTGAAGAAATAAGGGAATAGAAGAAAGAGAGGGATGGATGAAAGGGGGATAGAGGAATGAGAGGATTGAAGAAATAAGGAATAGAAAAAAGAGAGGGGGGAAGAAGAATAGGATAGGAGAAAGAGAGGGGGGAGTAATGAAGGGATAGATGAATGAGAGTATGGAAAAATGAAAAGATAGGTGCAAGAGAGGATAGTAATAATATCAACAAGTATCTATAAAATAAAATGAGGATCAATATATGTACGTAAATAGTAAAAAAAATCTAATGTAAACAAGTCTCATCTGTAACTCTCTGTGGTTTAAGGGGGAAGTTCTGTGTTGGTAAATTTGGAGCAACTGAATCCTCCAAACTATTCCAAGCAACAGAACACCATTATTTTTGTTCTTCTGGTCCTGTTCCTGACATACTTTGGAGGAATCAAGGCACTCCAATGTACCAAAAACGAATTACCACCTTAAGGACCCTGTGATCATGTTTGAAAATTGGAGGGCTTCTGATTCCTCCCGACCATGCCACGAAACAAGCTCCTTCCATATAGGTGTGTGTGTGTTTCGTAGCAATATTTGAAGGACTCATCTACCTCCAATTTTTCTGACTACATCACAGGGTCCTTAAGGGGAAATTTTCTTGTTGGGTGAATTGGAAGGTTTCTGATTCCTCCAAACTATGCCATGAAACAGATCCCTTATTAATACCATGAATTCGTATCTTTCTTCCATCCATCCTTCCTTTATTCATTCATTCATTCATTCATTTATTCTCTCAGTTGACCTTCCTTCATATACATTCATTCATTCACTCATTCGACCTTCTTTCCATATACAGTCATTCATTTCATTCTTTCCTTCACCTCCTTCATACCTTTCATTCATATTTTCTTCCCTTCCATCCTCCTGTTATTCATTCATTCACTCATTTAACCTTCCTTCCATATACAGTCGTTCATTCTTTCCTTCATTCATTCATTCATTTTATATGGTCGTTCATTCTTTCCTACAATTCTTTTTTCCATTAAATTCCTTTTATCTCGCTATATTTATTTATTCTTTTCTTCTTATTCCTCTCCACTATTCCATTATCATCATTTTCCTCTTCCTCCAACTCCTCCTTCTCTTTTCTTTCTCCCTCCATATCTCCTTTCCTCCTTCATCTATTTTCTCTTTCTTTCCTTGTCATCCACTTCCCTCCCTCTGCCCCCTTATCTCCTTCTCTCCCTTCTCCCTTTGCCCTCCCCCCTCCTTCTCTTTCTCCCCCTTTTTCCCTCCTCCCTGTCACTACCATACTTTAATCTTTCCTTCATCTCCCACACTTGATCCCAATTTCTTATTTACTCTTCAATGACTCCCCCTCCATCTCTACTCTCCTTTCCTCTTTTTCTCCTTCCATCTCCCTTCTTCCCTTTCCCTTCTTTCCTCTCCCTTCTTTCCGTTCCCTCCTTTTCTCCTCCCCTCTTTTCTTTGGGACGAGCCGCCTAAGGCAAAGGCTCGCTTCAGCAACTTTCTTTTGGGGCTGTTGATAAACCAAACAACAAAAATATATACCTCTTTTTTTCTCCGTCTGTACTTTCACATAATTATTGTACCTATACTGTCTCTCCTTCTTCCATCTGACAGTATATCCAAATTTTGTACTTACACTCCTTCCTGTATTTTCACATATAGTAATATTTATATACTGTACTGTATATATATATAATATCATTCCCTCCCCACCTGCCTCTTTCCCCCCTGCCCCCCCCCCCCTCTGCCAGGCTGGAGGTGATGGGTGGACACTGGAGCCGTAAAGGAAATTATGGGTCTGTTGATCACTCTTATGGGAGTTGGGGTGGTGGGGGAGGGGATGGTGGTGGTGGTGGGGGCTGTGACAGGAGGGAGAATAGAAAGGGAAGGGAAAAGGCAGGGGGTAGATGTGTAAGGGATGGAAAGGGTGAAGAGCAGTGACAGGGGAAAATGGAGCAAAGATAGGAGGGAAATGAAACAGGGATATGGAGGAAAGAGTTAGCATGACTAAGAGGTTGTGAAGGGTAGTGAGGTGAGGAAGGGTTAGAAAGAAGTGGCAAGGGGAGGTGGGGAAGGGGTAAAGAGAAGTGGCTAGAGGAGGTGGGAAAGGGGTAAAGAGAAGTGGGCTAGAGGAGGTGGGGAAGGGGTGGAGAGAAGTGACAGGTGGGAGGTGGAGAAGGGGTGGAGAGAAGAGGAAAGGGGAGGTGGGAAAATGATAGGGGAAAGGGACAGGTCATAGGGACAGCGAGAGAGTGATTCAGTATAGGGGTCAGTATTTGGATGATAGGTAGGGGTGAGTGACAGGGTCTAAAAAGTAGTAGTACGGTAGGGGATGGAGAAACACGACAGGCAGGGAGCAGTCAGTGGCAAGGGGTGGGTGGGTGGAAGGTAGGGTGTATGGTGGGAGGCGTGGCAATAACACGAAAGAAATGCGCTTACAAAAATAATTACGAGTGAGAGAAGAGGAATTGCTACATGGAATAACGTATAGGAAAAGAGGGAAGGAAGGGACTGAAGCTGCATGATGGTAGTGGAAAGTGAAATTGATGATACTAAACAAATTACGATCAATGTAGAAATAATCCCATCTAAAAAGTACCAATAAAACCAAGTAGGAGGTTTTAGTAATAGTTTTGTGTCGCCATAAGATGATAATAACACAAACATTATCTGAATTCGTATGTACGTTCTCAAAACATTACAACTAGTCTGTAAAAAATAATTCTCGACATTTCTTACAAACACGACGACAGGATAAGATATAGATGGTGTAGACTGTACTGTTCATACTATTTACCTATTGTATGTATCTATCATTTGTGAGGGACAGACAGATTTTAGTGGGAGATTCTTTTTTTGTTGGTGAATTGGAAGGTCTCTGATTCCTCCACTAAACAAATCCCCTGTTAGTACAATTGAAGGTATCTGTTTCCTGGCATAGTTAGGAGGAATAGGTAGCTCTCCAATTCACTAACAAAATCATTTCCCCTTAGTTTAAAGCAACGAGATTCCTACAATCAAATATATTTACCATTTCCTGAGGAGAGGCGAAGTAAACAAGGTGAAAGAAGGAATAAATCAACGCGAAGGGAAGGAATAAATCCGTGTTGAAGGATGGAATAAATCAGCGGTAGAGGAAGGAAGGATATAATAATAATGTGAAAGGAAAGAAGGAATTAATGTGAAGGGGAGGCATAAATCTCATATATATAAACCTTGGAACAACATGACCCCCTCGCCATATTTCAACTTCAGACAAGGGCGTCAAAAATACTGCAGGGGTCGACAGGAATTACCTACTATACTCCCTCAACAATGCTAAGCAGAGAAGTTATTAATAAGGGACCCTGTGAGTGATGTAGCCAGAAAATTGGAGATAAATGAGTCCTTCAATTATTGCCACGAAACACACACACCTATATGGAAGGAGCTTGTTTCGTGGCATGGTCAGGAGGAATCAGCAGAAAGAAGCCTCCAGTTTCCATACATGATCACAGGGTCCTTAATTATTAAACTTACAGATGAAAGAAAGTTAACCATATCTTTTTCACATGCACTGTCAGAAAGTATATGTGTTTAGAGGGATTGCATGAAAGGGACAGAGGAACTAATGTCGAGGATAGTTATAGATGTGTTAAAGTTATAATAAAGAACCCTCAACACTGATAAGGAGAGAAGTTATTAATTAGATTCACAGATGAAAGTTAACTATGTCTTTCATGTGTCTGTATATGAAAGAAAAGAAGGATATGATGTAGATGATAATTATTGATATGTTGAAGTTATGAAGACCCTTCAACACTGACTGATAAGGAGAGTAGCTATTGATTATTAGACTCAACCTTCCTGCTTAATAATCTCCTTTTCTCACCCTATCTACCCCACACTCACTCTACCTCACACTCTCACCCTATCTACCCCACACTCACTTTACCTCACACTCTCACCCTATCTACCCAGCTTCTCTACCTCACCCTATCTATCCCAATCTTTACCTCACCCTACCTGACTCACACTCTCACTCCACCTCACACTCTCACCCTATCTACCCCACTCTTCAACCTCTCACCCTTACTCTACCTCACACTCTCACCCTATCTACCCACTCTTTAACCTCTCACTCTCACCCTATCTACTCACTCTTCTATCTCACTCTCACCCTATCTACTCACTCTTCTATCTCACTCTCACTCTACCTCACACTCTCACCCTATCTGCCCCACTCTTCAACCTCACACTCTCACTCTACCTCACACTCTTACCCTATCTACCCACTCTTCAACCTCTCACTCTCACTCTACCTCACACTCTCACCCTATCTACCCACTCTTCAACCTCACACTCTTACCCTATCCTCCCACTCTTCTATCTCACACTCTCACTCTACCTCACCCTTCACACTATTCTGCCTGCCCTATATACTCTACCCCCATGCTGCCTCTCCCTAACCCCCACCTACCTCTACTTTATTACCTCACTCACTCCTCCTGCTTCCCTTCCATTTCATCCCCAACATTCACTTAATTAAGGACCCTGTGATCGTGTATGAGAATTGGAGGCTTCTGATTCCTCCTGACTATGCCACGAAACACGATCCATCCCATCTCTCTCTCTCTCTCTCTCTCTCTCTCTCTCTCTCTCTCTCTCTCATTTTTCATTCGTCATCCCCCCTTTTTTTCTCTCTCTCCTTCCATATATCCCTGGCCTTTCCACCTCCTCTCTCTCTCTCTCTCTCTCTTCTCTCTCTCTCTCTCTCTCTCTCTCTCTCCACGAAAAAATATATATATAAACAAATTTTAATCTCGCAATTTTTCCATCTAACTCACCACCACGATTGACTGAGATGACAACTAGGCAAAAGAAAGTATTATTTTGAAGACACACAGCTTTGAAGGAATAAAAAAAAAAAAAATAAAAAAAAAAAAAATAATAATAATAATATAAAAATAATAGGTCGTTTCGTTTCTGATATAAATTGGAGGGATCTGTAACTTCAAATTTGCGTATCTAGATTATATACAGGTCCCATTACAGCCGTTCATCAGTGGCAATGATAAAATACTACTACTATGATGACTACCCTTACTACTACTACTATGATGACTACTTCTACTACTACTACCACCACTACTATTACTACTACTATGACTACTACAACTACCACTACTACTACTACTACTATGACTTACTACTATGGACTACTACCACTACCACTACTACTACTATTACTACTACCACTACTACTACTATGACTACTACCACTACCACTACTGACTACTACTATCTCCGTCATTAAATATTAATATATCACCATATCATTTAATACGTAGACATAACACGGTTTAATAGGCTATAATATATTCAACTAGTTCTCTTTTCCTCAGGACAGAACACGCTTCCCAAATAATAATAATAATAGACGCGGTAAGGAAAACAAGAAAGGCACGTTGATGGCCCTCTGCCGGCCGATGGTGGGAAATTATCTGTTTACACTTGAGGCTCTACTGGTGTTGGTGCTTGCTTCAGTTGCCATGGTGATGAGACTGCTTTGTTTACACTTCATTGCACACAACCGTACTGTATTTTTTTAACCCTCTCAGCCTCGGCGTCTCGTGCTCCTTCCTACATCTTGTTATTCGTATTTTTTCTTTATTTTTTTTGTTTTGTCTTCCTTCTTCTCTTCCTTTCCTCTCTTCTTTTCTCTCTTGTTCTTCTTGTCTTCCTGTATATAGTTCTCCTTCTCTTTCCTTCCTTCCTACTCTCTCTTGTTATTTGTTTTTTTTCCTTTCCTTCCTCCATCTTCTCTCTAATCATTCTTCTCTTCCTCTGCCAGTCCTCCTCTCTCTCCTATCCTTCCTTCGTCCCTCTTGTTCCTCTTTTCTTCCCTCCCCTCTCTTATTCTTCTCTTCTCCTCCTATTCCTTCCTCCCCTCTCTTATTCTTCTCTTCCTCCTCCTACTCCTTCCTCCCCTCTCTTATTCTCTCTTCTCCTCTATTCCTTCCTCCTCTCTCTTATTCTTCTCTTCCTCCTCCTATTCCTTCCTCCCCTCTCTTATTCTTCTCTTCCTCCTCTCTCTTATTCTTCTCTTCCTTCCTCCTGTTTCTTTCTCCCCTCTCTTATTCTTCTCTTCTTCCTCCTGCTATTCCTTCCTCCACTCTCTTATTCTTCTCTTCCTCCCCCTCTTATTCTTCTCTTCTCCTCCTGTTCCTTCCTCCCCTCTCTTATTCTTCTCTTCCTCCTCCTATTCCTTCCTCCCCTCTCTTATTCTTCTTACTCTTCCTATCCTTCCTCCTCTCTTATTCCTTCTCTTCTCCTCCTGTTCCTTCCTCCCCTCTCTTATTCTTCTCTTCCTTCCTCTCTGTTCCTTCCTCCCCTCTCTTATTCTTCTCTTCCTCCTCCTGTTCCTTCCTCCCCTCTCTTATTCTTCTCTTCCTTCCTCCTGCTCTACCGATACTTTTACCTCAAACTCGTGCGGTCTCCCCTTCCCCTTGTTTCAGGTTAATTTTTCAAGCAGTAACAGTTCTCTCTCTCTCTCTCTCTCTCTCTCTCTCTCTCTCTCTCTCTCTCTCTCTCTCTCTCTCTCTCTCTCTCTCTCTCTCTCTCTCTCTTCTGTGTGTGTGTGTGTGTGTGTGTGTGTGTGTAACTCTAACACTCAAACACTCACTCCTCTCTCTCTCTCTCTCTCTCTCTCTCTCTCTCTCTCTCTCTCTCTGTGTATGTGTGTGTGTGTGTGTGACTTAAATCTTTCAGCTATTATTATTATTAACGCTGACTGGATTAAGGATTTGAGTACCTGAATGAGACCTGACCTAATTGAACAGTTGAGCAAATACAAAATGCGAAAAACAAAAAAAATATTGGGGTACTAGGAGACATCTGGCAGTTTCCTGTAGTAAAACCAAGTATGTACAGTACCTTTATGAATGAATTACTCAGAACCAAAAGCTTCGTATTATTAGTGTCAGGTGGAAGGTGATTGGCTGAACCTTTAAGTGGAGTGAGTGGTGGTGTTGGTGAAGCAAATATCCTCATCCTCCTCATCCTCTTATATTATACTTAAATTAGGATTAATAACTGATAAGTGGGGGGGGGGGGAATTTAACAGATAAATACTGCTTTACATAATTAAGGACCCAACATGTGATCGTGTATGAAAAATGGAGGCTTCTGATTCCTCCTGAGCATGCCACGAAACACGATCCTTCCCAATATAATATTATAGGTGGTGGTGTTTCGTGCGTGGCAATAGTTGAAGCACACATTTACCTCCAATTTTCCTACTATTATATCACAGGGTGGGAAGGAAGGAGGGGTACTGTAAATTTCCTACTTATCGCCAGCAAAAAAAAAAAAAAAAAAAAAAAAAAAAATCACACACACACATATATATATATATATATATATATATATATATATATATATATATATATATAAAGAGAAATGGGGATTATAGTGTCTTTCCATCCCAACCTGTTTCCGAGATTGTGCCTGGGAACACAACACAACCCTGGAGGAGGTTAAAATGTGCGAAAAAATGTGGCGCGAAACAAAGGCCTGAGCCGTGTCTAGCCTCGCGCCGAAATGGAGGTCTTCGGCAACTGGCGGAATAAGTGGGGTAATCGCGCGGGAAACTAGGCGGCGAGGACACAAAAGACGAGCGAGAAGCGTGTGTGTGTGTGTGAGAGAGAGAGAGAGAGAGAGAGAGAGAGAGAGAGAGAGAGAGAGAAAAAAAAAAATGAGAGAGATTAAAGGAACAATCTGAAAGAATATACAAGGTCAGAGAGAGTTAGAGACAAATAAATTAAAGAAAAAATCTGAAAGAATATACAAGATCATAGAGAGAGAGAGAGAGAGAGAGAGAGAGAGAGAGAGAGAGAGAGAGAGAGAGAGAGAGAGAGAGAGAGAGAGAGAGAGAGAGAGAGAGAGAACGAACCCTTTACACACCCAAAGCTAAGGGCTCTCTATCTTCCCTGCCCTTGCCACCTCTTATTCCTTGTAACGCCTCCGCTTATCTTTAGTTTTATTCACATCACGGCAGTTTTCCAGCGCCAACAGGGGCAGGACAGGGGGTGGGGGTGGGAGTGGGGGGGGGTTAACTTAGATTTGTGCTTGTTAAGGGAGGCAGTAAGCTGGGTGAGTGTTAAGCTGAGGACGGGTTAAGGGGATACGTACTAAGTTTAGAGGAATCAGTAGCCCTCTAGTTTACCGAGAGCTACTGAGTTGATATATGTATTAGCCTGACAGAATGGTTAAGGGACCCTGTGATGTAGTCAGAAAATTGGAGGTAAATGAGTCCTTCAAATATTGCCACGAAACACTACCTATATGGAAAGAGCTTGTTTCGTGGCATGGTCAGGAGGAATCAGAAGCCTCCAATTTCCATACACGATCACAGGGTCCTTAAAGGGGTATACAATTAATTTTTTTTGCATTGGAGTGCCATGATTCCTCCAAAGTATGCCAGGAAACAGGACCAGATGAACAAAAATAATGGTATTCTGTTGCTTTGGAATACCTTAGAGGAATCAGTTGCCTCAAAACTGTACAGTACTTCCCCCCTTAAGGAAATAAAATGATGATAGAATGACTAAATGATGAAAAAATTAAGGGCTATTGATTCCTCCAAACTATGTCACGAAACAAATCACCTATTGTTAACATTGAAGTGATTTGTTTCCTAACATACTTTGGAGGAATCAATAGCACTCCAATTTACCAAAAAGAGGTCCTCCCCATAATAAAACAGTGACGTGTGAAACTGAAGTAAAAAATTGGTAAAGATCACACCATATAATAATAAATATATAGGGTTTATAAACTTTAGTGTATCTGTTTGGTAACTTGGAGACTTAAAATGATTCCCCCAACCACTACCACCAGGAAACAAACACAAAATTGGTAAAGATCACACCATATAATAAATTAAATATTATATAGGGTTTATAAACTTTAGTGTATAATTTTGGTAAAAACTTGGAGACCTAAAATTATTCCCCCCACCTCTACCACCAGGAAACAAACACATAACCTCAATGTTACTAATAGGGGATCTGTAAGTTGGCTGAGTGTTAAGCTGCAGGGGAAGTTTTGTGTTGGTAAATCTGCATGGAGCAACTGAATCCTCCAAACTATTCCAAGCAACAGGACACCATTATTTTTGCTCTTCTGGTTCTGTTTCCTAGCATACTTTGGAGGAATCATGGCACTCCAATGTATGTACCAAAAAAGAATTACCACCACCTTAAGGGGAGTAACCAATTATGGGATATTGGAAGGCTACTGATTCCTCCATACTATGCCAGGAAACAAATCCCATCCATATGAAATTTTACAGGGCATGTGTTTTATAGGTGAGTCTGGAGGCCTACATTAACTCCAAAATGATCACAAAAGGTTACTTCCCTTAAGCTGGGGACGAGTTAAGGGGATACACACACACTTGATAAATTGGAGGGTTACTGATTCCTCCAAACTATGCCACGAAACTGATCCCCCATTAAAGAAACATTGAGGTGGTCTGTTTCCTGGCTTAGTTTGGAGGATTCAGCAGTATACAGTCTTCCAATTCATGAAGAGAGTGAGTATCGTATCTCCTTACTTATTTATTTATTTATTTATTTATTTATTTATTTACCGTCAATAGTTATTACTCCCCTTATTTAATTAACTACCTATTTTAATTAATGCACGGTGGTGACGCTTTATAGAGATTTTATTTTGGTTACCATTTTTATTCTATGGGAGAGTTGAAGTAATTGTAAATAAGAGTGGTAGGCAATGACTATGAGGAAGTTGAAGTAATCGTAAAATAAGAGAAGGTAATGACTATGATGAAGTTGAAATAATCGTAAATAAGAGAAGGCAATGACTATGAGGAAGTTGAAGTAATCGTAAATTAGAGAAGGCAATTACTGAGAGAGTTTAAGAATAGTTGAAGTAATCGTAAAGCAGAGTGAAAACAATGACTGTGAGAGAGTTGAAGTAATCGCTGAAGTAATAAACAATGGCTATGAGTGTTATAGTAATCGTTGAAGTAATCGTAAAGCAGAGTGTAAACAATGGCTATGAGTGTTATAGTAATCGTTGAAGTAATAAACAATGGCTATGAGTGTTATAGTAATCGTTAAAGTAATAAACAATGGCCATGAGCGTGTTATAGTAAACGTTAAAGTAATCGTAAAGCAGAGTGTAAACAATGGCTATGAGAGAGCCTACTTCTCCTCCTCCTACTCTTTATTCTTCTACTTCTCCTCCTCCTACTCTTTATCCTTCTACTCCTCCTCCTCCTCCTCCTCCTACTCTTTATCCTTCTACTCCTCCTCCTCCTCTTTTTCTCAAACTTCTCATTCTTTCCCCCCTCCTCCTCCTCCTCCTCTATCTCCTCGTCGTCGTCTTTATCCTCTTTTTCCTCCTACGTCTCCTTCACCTCCTTTTCTTCCTTCTCCTCCTCCTCCTCCTACTCCTCCACATATTTCCCCCTCCTCTTTCTCCTTTTCGGTTGTAATCTTTCTCCCTGTTTCTGCTCTTTATTCTCCTATACTCCTCCACATTTTTATCCAACTTCTCCTTCTCCTATTTCTCCTTTTCGGTCGTAATCTCTCTCCCTGTTTCAGCTCATTATCCTCTTATACTCCTCCACATTTTTATCCAATTTCTCCTTCTCCTATTTCTCCTTTTCGGTCGTAATCTCTCTCTCCCTGTTTCAGCTCATTATCCTCTTATACTCCTCCACATTTTTATCCAATTTCTCCCTCCTTCTCCTCTTTCTCCTTTTCGGTCGTAATCTTTTTCTCCCTGTCTCAGCTCTTTATCCTCCTATACTCCTCCACATTTTTATCCAACTTCTCCCTCCTTCTCCTCTTTCTCCTTTTGGGTCGTAATCTTTCTCCCTGTCTCTGGGCCTCTCCTGAGACGTGAAGGGCCTCGTATAAGCTAACAAGGCAGTGAAGGAGTGTCGTGGTTCCCTTACCAAAATAATGCACCGAATTACCAGGGGACGTTATTATGGAGAGAGAGAGAGAGAGAGAGAGAGAGAGAGAGAGAGAGAGAGAGAGAGGCAAACTGCGATAGAGGAACACACACGAGAGAGAGAGAAGAAAGGCAAATTGAGATAAACACACACGAGAGAGAGAGAGAGAGAGAGAGAGAGAGAGAGAGAGAGAGGAGGATGGGGACAGAAATAATGAGGGGGTGAAAAAACACAAGGATGAGAGACCAAAAGAGGAAAGAGATTTTAAGAAGAGGAGGAAGAAGAGGAGAAAGTGGGAGGAGGAAGAAGAGGAGAAAGTGGGAGGAGGAAGAAGAGGAGAAAGTGGGAGGAGGAAGAAGAGGAGAAAGTGGGAGGAAGAGGAAGAGGAGAAAGTGGGAGGAAGAGGAAGAGGAGAAAGTGGGAGGAGGAAGAAGAGGAGAAAGTGGGAGGGGGAAGAAGAGGAGAAAGTGGGAGAAGGAAGAGAAGTTATGGAGGAGGAAGAAGAGGAGAAAGTGGGAGGAGAAAGAAGAGGAGAAAGTGGGAGGAGAAAGAAGAGGAGAAAGTGGGAGGAAGAAGAAGAGGAGAAAGTGGGAGGAGGAGGAAGAGGAGAAAGTGGGAGAAGGAAGAGAAGTTATAAGCTAAAAAGAAGAATCATTAAGGTAAGAAATATAAAAGAAAATACATCTCTTTGAAATGAGATGAAATATGAAGAGTAAAATAATTTATAAGAGACGAACTATGAAATATAAACACACAGATGAAAGACTCAAGAACATTACATAGATTCTTATCAATATTCTCTCCCAGACGTTGGTTGATTATTATATTTTCTTAATTTCTGTCTCCTATAAACAATTGGGCCAGTCACAGGTAACACACACACACACACACACACACACACACACACCAGCCACATTAATAGTATATACAAATGCACATCCATGTAAGTATCTCTCACACACACACACACACACACTCATCCATAGAGATACTACACACATACACACACACACACACACTCATCCATAAAGATACTACACACACACACACACACACCAGCCACAGGTAGAGTACACAACACGCACATGCATGGAAATATCACACACACACACACACACAAGCTAAATATAATATATCTCTCTACCCATGAATACCTTCTTCTCAACATAACACAGCACTTTACACCATGCTACACAAATACATAATTATCCACTGAGGGTTCTCTTGGGAGAAGGAGTGAATAGCTTCTTTGGGATGAATGAATGAAAAGAGGATGTGGCCTTGTGAATATATTTCGTATGAAGTTAAGGTGATAGTATATATTCTTTTGGTACAGTCACGAGCACTAATAATTAATTATCCAGGTGTGCTTCGAATACCTTAGTGACAGTAAAGAATGCACAATAAGACCTCCATTGGAAGTAGTTCGTTGGTTTAAAGCTTCAACCAAACCTGTATACTTATTAGTGCTCCTGACTGTACACTCGTAATACGTAATTTCTGACCAGAGACGAACGGCAGGCACCACACACACACACACACATACCCTGCATTCGAACTCAGCCTCTATATGTGTACTGGGTGGGGAAATGAGCAATACCAGGCGATTCGAAGCTTTCTGCTCCTCATGCACACTCTGGTCAGAAATTATGTATCACGAGTGTACATTAGAGCGCCTTGATTTCTCTAATTAAAGTATGCCAGGAAACAAGACCAACAGATTAACAAAAATAATGGTAGCCTGTTGCCTGGAATAGTTTGGAGGAATTATTTGCTGCAGATTAACCAACACTGTATCATACAACTTCCCCCATAGCTACACATCGGTAAATATTTCTCTGTTGTAAATATTATATAGGAAGAAAAGAGAGGATACATTTAATTGAGTTATAGATACTGCATTTTTTTTTCTTATTTTTTTATGTTCAGATGCATATAATAATTCTGAAAAACTGACTGATACGATTGACAGAAAACCTTTACTTAGGGTCGTAGGCAAACACATTGATGGTGTATACGATGGTGTGGTATCTCTCTCTCTCTCTCTCTCTCTCTCTCTCTCTCTCTCTCTCTCTCTCTCTCTCTCTCTCTCTCTCTCTCTCTCCTGTACGATGACTCCATAGAAAAATATCAGAGCTGAGTCAGGCAATCGTAACTATATACTGTACTGATACTGAGCTATCGTTAACACCTCGGATCTATATATCCTATTCTTACCTACGATTCCTTTAAATACACGATCAATTATACTCAATGTTAGTAGCGTTCCTTGTGTGTGTGTGTGTGTGTGTATGTATGTATGTGTGTGTGTGTCTACATAATTTATATAGCACCGATTTCACTGTTAATTGTTCTTTGTGATTTGCAAGCCTACTCACACGTAAGAAACTAAACTGCCTAAATGACTTAAAACTCGATTATTATTATTATATGATGAATTTGGTGATTAAATTATGCAGTAAGTGATTGTGTTTATCGAACTGTTTCATAAATTTGGTGAAAGTGGATTGATTATTATTGTGGATACCGAGAGCTTCTTTTGAAATACTGAAGACGGACGAGTATATAAGACTGAGGAGGAACCGAACACAACACACCAATCTGACTGTGAAATCAACCTCTAAGTGATGTGGGAGTGCTGGTATGTACAGTTGCCAAAAGAGGAATTGCGACAAATCTTAATGGAACTTTAACCATAGTAATATCCACAACTATTTGTAGGGACTATAAACGTGTATAACAGAAGGAAATATACATATCCTTCTGTAATACATACTTATGATCCCTACAAACAATTATGGACATTAATATATTTAATGTTCTATCAATAGTTGTCGCAATTCCTCTTTTGGCAACTGTACACTCGCATTACAAAATATGTATCCAGGCTTGATTCGAATAGCCTGATCGAGTATTAAACGAGCTCAAGCAAATATAAAGTAGAATAAGCGTTGTAATTGGTTCATTTGTATGTCAAATGATTCGAAACTTCTACAAGACCTGGATACAAATTTTGGATTGCGAGTGTATGTCTGGCAGTGGTTGGTTAATTGCTTCGTCTGGTGCAACAATTCTGGGTCGATATTCACACAGCATCTCATGAGACTTCCCACTTGTTCATACGTTTGCATTACTGACCTCGCCAAAGTGTTTCAAGCTCATTTCGAAGCAGTGCCTGGGCCCGTGTTTATTAACGTTAACTCCTAAAAGCTAAAAGTTTGTTGGTAAACGTTCATTCATGGTAAGATCTATAACCCGGCAGCATAAAAACACTCTCCAACCGGGAACATGCTCACACCACTTACTGCTGGGCCAAAATCATAGTGGTTAGAAGGAGAATAACGCTTGGGTTATAACGATAAAACCAACCATGGGATAAAATTGGAAATAGTCTCATTCTCTTTCCCAGCTAATTTAACATTAACAGAAACCAACCTCACCTCACCTAATCTAACCAAACCAGGACCTAACCTAACCTAACCTAACCGAGCTCGTGCATGTACTGGGTTGGAGAGTGTTTCTATGCAACCCGGCACTGCTTCGGGAACCAAAACACAATAGACTCGTGATTCAAGAGGAGGAAAATTGTCCACTGCTTCGAAATGAGCCTGAAATACTTTGATGAGGTCGGTAATGCAAACATACGAACAAGTGCCAATTCTGAAAAGTTTTATGAATACCGTACGTCCCTGGTGTGAATCACATAGTGGGTGTCAAAACCTACAATAAGGTTCACGGTTTCATTATTACAATAATCGAATTCGCCTAACCATTTAATGCCTGACTATTATTATCGAAATGAATAGTCATTACGATATGAAATAAGATAATGTTCTATTCAATGTTCGATCTTTCCATTCTCAACCAATTAAGCCCTGTACAATAAACATAAATTGATTATCACACGAAATTTATATATTTATTCATGTATTTATTTAACTGTTGTTAGATTTTATTACATGTATTTCTTGCATTTGGCTTTATTCATCTTAAATGGGGGGGGGGGGGAACAATAACGTGAGTCAGACACGACCGTTACAAGCGCCTCAGCACACCGACACACGAATAAACACAATCGACTCAAACTAGTTACGCTACTCGTACACTCGTGATACGTAATCCCTGACCAGAGACGAACGGCAGGCACCACACACACACATACCCTGCATTCGAACTCAGCCTCTGTAGGTGCGTGTACTGGGTGGGGAAATGAGCAATACCAGGCCCAGGCGATTCGAAGCTTTCTGCTCCTCACACTCTGGTCAGAAATTATGTATCACGAGTGTACTCTGTGTGATGGTTAGAAACACGACTACAAATTTCTGAATACAAGTTAGTTTGGAGTGACCCACCTGGCCAAGTTCGGGAGTGGTTCACTGGTTATGTCCTGGTTAGCTGTACTGCTGCGTCCACTTGACTTCACTGTTTGGGTCTTTGGGTCTGTTCAGTTGTCCATTTCTGCATTTCAAGAACAGTTGGTTACTTCTGTGTCCGTCCAGCGTGTGAAAGCTGTTTGGGACTGTTACCTTAATATGACAAGGTGAGTTTAGGATTATTTCTCTTTCGATCCTACTTCAATTTGCCTTCCATACGCCGTTGCAGAACTATCCTTTCCCTATAAGGAGTCCTAGGGCCACAAAGTCCTCCCTAACGGCGGGTTAAGTAGGGATTGTAGGGTATAAATAGTAAATATAATACATTAGGCCAGTCAGCATACCACACAAGTATTTAGTATTGTAGAAAATAGCCTACTGTATTTAATGTATGTATATAATTAATCCGTATAAATGAGACGATGAAAGTCGGTTAGGCAATGTGCTCCTTTCTCTTGTCATTGGCATTTGATGGAAAATATAGGCTACATCAGGATATTAACGAATAATAATCCCAGTAGGAATTAATAGTTGTTGGTACGTGTGTTGGTTACTTTTCACTAAATCTATAATGACCATCAAACATCATTCCAAAGCTGTTTATGAAAATTTACTCATCTTTTAAATTCATCACTTTCCTTGTTTGTTTTGAACATAAGCTAATCCCTCTTCATTTCAACTATATATTCTTGAAGGAACTTTATACCACTTATCACTAACCCTGAACATCGCCCTTCCCTTGTAGAATGTATAAATTGTAAAAATTAATAGTTTTCTTTCAAGTACATTCATAAAATACGTGGTAAAAAACAAACTTGTTAATCCTGGCTACGGACCTAACAAAGTAAGTATCTGTGTACAGTGGTAGCCTACTGGGTAGACTTGATAATGGCACTCGCGTGTCTAACTTAATCACTGACTACCGCTGTTACGGCTTACTAGAGTTAATTGATAACTCATAGAATTAATAATGAAAAACCTTGCATCTTACGTGCCTACAACATAACTTGGGACGCTCTCTTTAAGTGAAACCTAAAACTCTACATGCCTTCTCCCTGAAGTATTTCTTCTAAAACACAACAATAAGGACAAAAATGCAATCTTAAAGGTCGACCTTCAAGTGCTGCAATCTTTGTTTGGATCATTAAGCCTTGAGGAAGTCAGACACGGTCAAAATATACTTTCACCTATCCTTTTAACAGGTAAAAACAGGAATTAATGGAAAGTAAAAAAAAAAAATGTATTTTCCTCTTCTGTGCCTGAGGGAAATTGAGGGGTAAAACAAGAAATAACACATTAAATTGTAAATACAGTACTTTTCTTTTTCTGTTTGCAAAGCCTAGCCTAACCTAATCAGAACTGGAGCGGATTATCCGGAACACTTACCTCTCTAGAATAATATCCAAACCTGACCTGATCTAAACTATAGTTAGGACATTTGCTAACTATCGGCCAGTAACGGGACCCAACCTGGTCAAACTAATGGGACCAAACCTCCAATAATAATGACTCACTTCGGTAAATATTGAAAGAATTACCGTTATTGCGTACGAATTTTCTCCTTCATTACCCACTTATTTAGACTATTTTAAGACTATTTTCTTCTATGGCATTTCCTGTGCACCACATCGAAAAAATATTTTCCGTTTAATGACAGGTATCTAATAATTACAACATTTAATCTTGTCCTTAAAGTTAATGAGTAACAACAAAAGTTACAAGTTAAGTAAACAACCCGGACAGACCTACCTTCATGATTGACAGGCCGAAGGTTCAACGGAGCTTAGAAGAGGATTACAATTTATAAAATCCTACCGTAGCCATTTAAAGAAAATAAACAGAAGTGTCTCATCCTTGTGGAGAAGTATGACTGGGAGGTGATGTGACGTCACCAAGTTGGTCAGCCAATCACAGTTATGCTTTCTGATTGCATCGACCAATCACAGGGCAGCGTTTGGCTCCAATTAATCAAATACAAACCTTATTTATAACGCACATCAAATGTGACATCAGAAATAATAATCGAGTGACGAGGAGAATTTTAACTTGAAAAAGTAGTTCAATAATACCACCTTTTCTCTTTTTATTGTACCATCATAATATATTTATAATGTAGGACATACATTTGACACTTGTGGCTGTGGTGGTGAACGTCAACCATGGAGGTATTATATATTATACCTCCATGACGTCAACCTACTCCTCTTTTCCCGCCTATTTATTTACGGAATATATGGCTTAACAACTTAAAACATATACATTTATGTTAATATATAACTAAATTAAGACTTGTTATTCCGTTATTAGCCTACTACTCAAAGTTGTAATCCAAAGAAATTAAATCCGGGTGTAGGGATTTATACCACCACTGGAGTTGGTGTTAACTTTACACCGTCATTTGTGCCTGTAACGTTATCAATGAGCTACAAATTGTTTTTGTGGATACTGATGTTTAGTCAGGTGGAGGAGTATCTCAGGTATAGGTTGGCGTAATTAGTTTGTGGATCCCGGCCAGAGGAGGTAGCGCTGCACGGTGCACCAGCCTCAAGCAGGCTGCCAGACTCTGATGTACAGTCGGCGGCAAAAGTCCTGTCGCCTCACCTGCTTCACCGAGGCTCGCGATGTTCATAGACTCGAGATTATTAAGTGTAGATAGCGTGCGTATTTCTCGAGTCCATGAACACTGCGTGTCTCGGTGAAGCAGGTGAGGCGACAGGACTTCTGCCGCCGACTGTACTGTACCTACACGACTGTCATTGACGCTAGCAACGCAATACTATTATTTCGCAACAGTACAACATATAATTTATACGAACCCATGCTAAAACGTCAAAGTTAGGTGTTACTGAATGTGTAGGTCCTGTAGGACATATACTTCTTGCGGGTTTTACCACACAATTTCCCTCGACCTTAAAGCCCCAGCTGCTGCCCTCTGTGTGTTATTTTCCATTATAAGTTTAAGAATTTCTTTATTTTTTACCTACAGGAATGGGCCTAAGGTCGTCTCTGTCCCGATGCTGTGGACAACAATGACTGTGACAGTTTTAGTCCTAGGCCTACTGCCTCGGTTTTGTTCTGACGCTGCTGTAATAGACACCGAGGAAAGAAAGCAACAGCAGGCAGATGAAATTGAAATAACAGAGACGATGGAGGAGGAGAAGAAAGGTGTGATGGCAACTGATAACGACAATACAAAAATGTCAGAACATGAATTCGAAGAAACAACACATGAGGAAATTGAAGATAAACGTGAGGAAGGAGAGACAACAAAAAACCAAGAGGACTATAAAGCACAAGAAGAAGAGAAAGAACAAGAGGAATTGGAAAAACTGGAGGAGGGAATGAAAGAACAACAAAAAGTGGGAGAACAAGAGGACACACAAACACAAGAGGAAATACATCAAGAGTTGCAAAACCAAGAGGATGGACCTGCAGGGGAGCAAGTTGATTCTTCCTCTTCCCTCACAGATCAACTCGTCAACGACCAACTCGACAACTCGGCGGGAAACACCAGCCAACATCCATCAGACACTACACCCGGTGACAACATTGTACCATACTTCACCGTTGGGAATTTCGTTTACAGGTACAGTACTGTTATATGGTACAAGTAAACTACAAGACCACACAAACCAAAGCTGAATGGTTGATTTACAAGGTTTGTCTGTAAAATGCTTTAGTTGGTCTTCTCACTTAATAAATTGGACACTCCCTTTACTGTCCTTGTAGGCTATTGTTAAGAATCCTTCAGATGGAATGCTAAACACCCTGATACGGCCTAAGCCAGTGTACAATAATGGAAATTTATTATGGCATTGAGGAACACAATTATACAGTAAATATATACATTGTAGTCTGTTTCTTGCCACAGTTTAGAGGCATCAACAACTTCCAGTTCACCATCATCACCCTAACTCCGTGAAGGGATGTTATCTTGTGGCCAGGATTTAGGAGAAATTATTCCTCCAACCCATATTAAAAACAGATATCAACGCATACTTTTAAGTACGGTACTCATTTGTTTCAAGGCATAGCTTGGAGGAAGCAGCAGCCCTCTGACGAAGCATAATTACCATAGTATATATAACCTGTGTTACAAACAACTCCACAGTGTATGGGGGTTCATGCTGGGAGGATTGCTCATCTACCTCAACCTGAGAGACACCTTCAAACTCCCGTTCATCAGTGCACTTGACCATCTCCTAGGGTCCCGACGACATCGCAGGGAGACCTCCAGTGCTCTCCTAGAGTCCTATCTGGACCAAATCTTCCACACCTTCACCACTACAATGGACAAAGTTGAAAAGATCCGCAGACTGGTATGAGGAAGACATACTGTACTGTATAGTAATTTATCTACTGGTCCATTCAGGATGAATAAAATGGAGTTAAAATAATATATTCATTTTGTAGAGTAACCTGTTTCTTACAGTTGAGAGCACTACATGATTGGTTACTTGTGCAAGTGTACTGTGTGTGGCTATTATATCCTTGGTCACTGGGTCTCGCCCAGTACTATTGAGAACTGTACCAAAGAAGCACAAGCTAGTCAATGAACACCTCTTTGCATGCGCTTTACAATCAATTTACCAGTCTTATACACTACTATTTCCTTCATAATACAGGATACAAGAATACAATGAATAATGTACCAAGGATATAATGTCCATATACACCTCCACAAGTAAATGATTCATGTGATTCCCTCAATTTGCACTTAAGAGTTTGCATCTATACAATGAGTTATATATAATAAATTCCCGATCTTGCAATCTCCCTCTTATACTACAGTAGAACCATCAACTTGTATCTCATAATGGGACAGGCTCATTTAAACTCTTACATTTTCACCCTGTGTCCAAACTGTCTCGATGAATTACTCCTCACCAACTAAAGTAATCCATTTTCAGTACCAATACTGTACTATACGGTCTTACTCATACTACACCTTATACACACACACTCGTTACTCTCAGCATCCCCCATTTCCAGACCCCATGCTCCTCTCAGATGGCTACTTCCACTGAAATTGGGGCACAGGGTTGGTTCAGGAGTAGCATTCGTGCCTCCCATCTACAGTATGTGGTTCAGGTTCAAGAATCGTCAGTTCAAACAAACCTGATAACTAAGATACATAGTGCCATCTTGTAATGCCAGTGAAATATATGGCCTAACTCAACAGAATGCATATTGACCATTTCCGATGCAACTACTGTGCAGTATTCTCAACTGCAGTGTTTTCTAATGATAACTGAAATTCAGACTAGCTTGTTATATATTTAATCATTATAAAATTGTTTAAATCCAACTTTACTGGAAGGTACAATATGTTGGCTATGAACATTTTCTGCACAAATAATATATGGGTAGATGAATAGCATATCACTTTCATCAGTATTTAAAAATTTCTGCACTAGACTCCAATGAGCACTGACTGTATACAGTACATGTTAAAATACCAAAATTATAATAATGATGTCTTTTCAAAGATCATTTTTATCATGAGTATTTTCAGAATAGTATAAGTAGTACAGTACTGTATACTTGTGCATACATATGACAATCACTACATTAAATATTTAATATTATACATATCCTTTCTTACTAAATTATTGTATAAAATACTGTATATACTGTATACAATTATCATACCTAACCAATATATTAATCTGTACATTTGGCTCATACACAGGATCTCATATAAAATTTTCCATCAGAAACCACCTGCTTCAGATCTCGGGCTTTGACTCAGCTGGACTTGAGGCTATGGTATCCGAATGTAGTACATCAAAAAGGCTGCAGCCCCTACTATGCCAACTTAAAAAGGATTTACCATACTGTACTGTACTGTACTTCATTTTCCTCTACAAGCAGCTACTACCATATATAATTTTGTTCATTAATTCCTCATCTACTTTTATTAAATGTTTAAAGAATGCTTTCACTTTAAATATGATTATAATGACCAGTACTGTACCCCACAATTCAAAGTACCACAGGGAATACCCACTGGCTGAAAGGCCTGCTGCTTGTTACTTC
Organism: Petrolisthes cinctipes; assembly: GCA_033782935.1. NCBI lineage: Eukaryota > Metazoa > Arthropoda > Malacostraca > Decapoda > Porcellanidae > Petrolisthes > Petrolisthes cinctipes. The sequence goes on from JAWQEG010000304.1 coordinate 24,625, forward strand.
CACAGGCCACCAATCCATAACAGTAACTATGGTAAATGGAAGTAAGGGCAACAATACAGCCAAAGACAAGATTCTCTCAACTTTTCTGACATCATAAATATGCATGAAAAAGCATTTAATAACAAAACATATAACATTTGTCTTAAACATGACATTGCTGGTATAGTTGTCTGATGAAGTTCATTAAGCCTGGCCTGTGTGTTTTTTCCAGTCACATGAAAGATAAGTAACGTAATGATGGCACAGTTATATAGGTGTTGATTATATTGCATAGCATATGACATTTCATAGTTTACATTATTACAAAATCTGTGGCCGCACAGTTATATAGGTGTTGATTATATTGCATAGCATATGGCATTTCATAGTTTACATTATTACAAAATCTGTGGCCCTATCCTGCACCCTGTTAGGGCTTAACGAACTTCCTCAGGCAACTGTACAAACTAATAAAAGTACTGAACCTACTCCCTAAAAGAGGAGAGTACAATAATATAGGCATTGGGAGAACAGTAGCCTCTGGCTAGCACAGTGGTAGGATGTGCGGCTGCAGTTTCTATGGTCTAGCGTTCGGTCCTTGCTCGGGATACTGTAAAAATCTTTCACTGATGCCAGTGGTTACCACCCCTGTGAGCAGGGGGTGGGGGGTTTGAGTCAGCTGTCTGAGGTCTTCCTGCTTAAGCAGCCGCAGCCAAAGCTGACTGGGTCTCACGTGGGTGGCAAGGCCTCTGGGCCACTCATCATCTGTGATGTGTGCTATAGTTGTGTTTCATACAGTCTAGTGTGTGCTTTACTCTGTCCCATTGACTGCCACTCATTGGCAGCCTTTAACCTATAAATGTCTTAATAAATTGCATAGCTGAACCCAGCAAGTAAATTATTCAATATACTGTACAGTATTGGAGATACTGTACTGTACACTGTAATATTCAGCCCTCCTTGGATCCTCTTCTAAAGTTTATACCAAGCTCCTACAGTATGCAACTAACCATCCCAGCTCTCCAAGTTTGGGCAAATTTAAGCCAGTAGGTCCATATTGTAACATGAAATCAAACCAGTTTCATGCTATAGTCTATTTCATTTCATTTGGCCAATGACAAGTGGAGATATGGCAACATCACACTGCCAAGGTGTGTTTCATATAATTGATATGTTGAGATATACATGTACATGTAAATTATGTTTACCTCGGCATATTTTCATAATCCTAATATACAAACAAGACATTTCCTCATTATTTTCAATAAGTATTAAAATTCCTTTTAAGAGTGCTTATAAAGCCAGATATCTATTTATCTACGTAAAATAGGGAGAAACAAATACAGAATATTCGAAGTCTTGTATTCGTTTACTTGTATTGAGAGTTGACTTTGATTTGAATATTTCTTTCATGCGCCTGTGTGGTATGTCATTGATGCAGATTGGTGTGATTTGAATTTTTTAAATAATATTCTGTGTTCTCGAATCATATAATTACATCAATGAAGGGGATAATGAAAATGTTTATCTCAACAAGTTAAGGGTAAAGGACAAAATTTGTTCGCCAATCACGAGCTGGCAATGCAATGTTGCCATTTCTACAAATAATACCCCAATCCTGCTGGCCAAAGGGAATGAAATAGAGTATAGTTCAGAACAAGCTCATAGACCATTACAATACTGTACTGAAATTGGCTGATTATGCTTGATTAATTGCTATGTTTGAGGCTAAGGTTACATTTCAATAGCTTTTTCAATGTCATTATTTTGTTTTGTTTTCATTTCATTAGAAAATTACCTACTTGGTAGCTCAGTTTTAACCAAATAATGAATTCACAACACTACAACCATGAACTCAATGTCTTCATCAGTTATGTGGAACTGTAGGGGGATTATTCACATAAAATCACACTTTAGAAAAAACTGTACAATGTACTTAGTAGCGAGTTGTTGGACGGTGGACTGGATGGACTCTGGTAGAGATAGGCGTAACTATTTCCTTGTGTGCATGGGAGACTTGGCCCTTCTTCACTTTCTTCCTCAGTCGCTGTCAGGGAAATAGTATTCAATTTTATCAGAAAAATAATAGTTAATGGATGAACACACATTAAATATCCAAAATTTAATCCACCCAAGGTTGACCACATACCCTATACAAATTAATGGATTGACTATGCATTTCAAGTATCATATATTTTAATATACAATACACACAATAATAAACAATGCTGGTACATACAGGACAGCAAGCAAAAAGTGCATGTAATACTGTGATAGTGATTTATGATGTGATGTATTTTATACACACTATGGGTGGTGACCAAGTAAGAAGGTGGCATTTTAATGGATAGAGTTCTGGACTAAAGTCTTGAACCCGGCAATCTTGTCTAGGTTTGAAGCTGAGGTAGCCAAAGTTTTTATCTATTCCATGGTACCATTAGGTATGAGTTGACTGCCCTCCCTAGACGACCTTAGCTGAGGTAGCAAGGCCTAGGGTATCTACACCCAAATGGGGTAATGTGGCATATGGATGTCGTCTGTTGCCTTGCCTTTGCATTTAAAAATTCATTTTCTTGGTGCTCCTGCTATGATTCAATTACATCAAAATTTAAAAGTTTTTTTTTATCTCAGTGGGATTCAATCAGACATCCATATCTTGAGTGATAAGCCTGAGTATTATGGCCAATGTTAAAGTTGGAATATTATATTATAATCAAAGAGTGAGTACCTGACTGTAGAGGTTTGCCATTAGTCTGTTGGTACGATTCTCAGCAAGACGTTGATGCCGCAACCCTAAGGAACCAGACTCAGGAAGCAGGTCGTACAAACGCCGATTCTGCTGCCTCATGTCACGATAACTAAATATCGGTGACAGTTCTGTGAAGAGAGGGAAGGGTGGATGTATACCAATATATCTTAAGGAAACTTGAAACCAAAATGATACTATGGCTCTGCTGCCTTATGTCACAGTCATTACTTTATAAATAAAGTTGCACTAAAGAGGTAACCTCAGAAAACACTGCCAAGGTTTATGGGTTACTGGGTTTACAGCCAATATCCAGGGTCTGAGATGCTATGCAAAGAAGTGCTAGAACAGAAATAATACCCCACCACAACCCCCCACATTCACATGTTATACAAGCACATACCAGAGTAAAACACAAACACATATGTATGCCTAATTCATACATAGAACCATACTGTGTGCATACAGTACTCATATAAACAAACATGCATGCATAGTCACAATCACACACCTGGTTTATATAGAAAACGCTGGAGAGTGGATGGCGTCTGGAGGTTGGGTGGAATCTGTGCAACAAGCTGATGGTTGTGTTGCTGTGCAGACTGTCGCATCTCCTTCTTTAAGTGGATTAATGCATGCCGATCATTTGCTTCTTGCACATATCTTGGCTTGGCTCGAGCCAGTGCCTCCTGTGGAATGGAAATTAAAGTATTTGGGTATCAATATACATACTGATGCTGTCCTACCAAGACAATCAGATTCCAGGACAAAATATACATACAGAATATTTCATGGTCACAACTCCAGTGTAATATGAGGGATTCCCGTAGTCTTCTTAAATGCATAAATTAAACTCATTTCTATTGCAAATAATACAAGTGGTTTAACAATAACCCTCTTACAGATTGCAATAGATTATGCATGTAGTCATATGTTAATGCACCTTAATGTAAATATCCACAACCCATATATCAAGACACTTGTAAGTTTTACCGGTACATCTTGCATCTGATTGGTTGATACTCTCTATGGGATTTAACCCCTGGGTGCATAGCCTTGAGCAGTCGTAGTTTGCCTTAACATTTACCATCATCCTAAATAAAATAATTTAACTTTACCTGTAGTGAGAGTTTCAGTGTAACGCGTTTTTCCCTAGACATCCCCCCCACACCAACAGCAGCAGGGTCAGCAGTTATGATTTGGCGGGGCTGGAAGTTTTCTTTGTCATCCAATACAACATCAAACCTCACTGGGTTCTTGTACTTTTGGAGGTCTGTCCTGAGGGTGGCTGACTGTTCTCTCACACCTCTCTGTTGTCTTTTGGCTCTCTGAGCATCTTCCTGAGGATCTAAATGAGTGATGTTCATGAATCTTGCGTGCTCCTGGTTATTCAAGCTGGATAACATTCGATTTTGGGAATTTGGGAGATATTCTGATGAGACCTGATGATCAATTACATTTCTCTCTGAATGTATCTGAACATAGCCTAGATGGTCTGCTGGTGCTCCTTGCTTCATACCAGGTGGAAGGGACATACTGTTAACAGGATATTTTTCAACCCCAGCTATCAAGGGAAGAGTGGGTTGTGTCCTGTGGTTGGTGGAGTGCTGCATCTCTTGACTGGTTGCAGTGCGTTGCATCCTCCCACTCACGTGTCTTTTGTGTCTGCGGTCCCTTCTCGCAGTCTTTTCATCTAATTCAGCCTCTCCTACCTCCCCAGTGCTTGTGGACTCAGAGCTCTCCAGTTCAGTGAAAGGAAGGCACTTATCCCTTACTGTTTCAGACCAAGAGGAATATTCACTTCCATTGCTGGTGGCAGACCTTTCTTCGGCACTCTTGGAACTTGGTGTTTCATCTCTCTGGCCCCTACTATCTCTTGCAGACCTGACTTTATTCCCCATTTCTCTCTCCTTATTTTTTACTCTATCTCTACGGAGTTCTTTTTCTCTACCAATCTTTGCATTACCACCTCTGCTACTGCTGTTCTCCGATTCAGATTCCAATGCACTTTCTAAATTGTGTCTATGATCTTGAGCAGACCTAAATCTACTCTCCAATTTTTGTTCCTTGCATATTTTATCTCTTCCTGTAGGGTTATTAATTCTTATTTTGTCTGTTTCAACTCTTGAAAATTTTTCCTCCTCAGATTTTGATTTCACACCTATTACATCTCTACAATCACTTGAAAATCCATTCTCTCTCTGTGAGTCCCGGTCCATATCTCCTCTGTCTGCACTTGGTTCCTTATCAATTCTCCCTCTGCCATCTCTTTTTGTATGCTTCACAATCTTACCAGTATGTCTAGTTCTGCTGCTGGTGCTTGTCTTCCCAGAACATGGCCTGGAAGATATTTTGGTACTCTGTTCTGGTTCTGGTAGATTCTTGCTTTTCCCTGATCCAGGTCTTTTAATTTCAAGGGACCTCTCTCTTGATGACTCACTCCAGGCTTCCTTCCTTTGGTTTACACTTCTTTCTCTTACTCTTCTGTTGTCCATTTTACTCTCAGGTTTGTCCAAATTAGTCCCAACCTTCTGTACATTTCTACATTTTTGTATTTCACATGACTGGGGCATGGGATCTCTCTGGTTGTCTGTAGGTCCTATAGGCTTTATATCTGATTCTGGTAAAGAAACAGGTCTGTCATCTTGGTCTTGGCTGCTTTTAATAGATTCCACATTACTTGATGTTATATATCCCTCTTGCTCTTGATTCCTTTGAGTCTTGTATTTCTCATTTTTCCTGTCCTTTCCTTGCTTTCTGTATCTCCCTCCATCATTCTCAGTACTGGTGGTGTGTGCTGGAGAACCACTACTGCTACTACTACCACTACTCTTCCCATTACCCACTTCTTTTCCTCTCCTTGATGGGTATAAAAGAGAATCCCCAGTCTGGATTCCAACATTCAGGCAGCCACCCAGCAAAATACTCTCGGAGCTTGGAAACATTTGAGTAAAATCTTTCCTGTGTTTGTTATTCCTTGCATGACTTCCAGAAACAGAAGAGGCAGCAGAGGACCGAGCATCTTGTCTGTCATGTGTGAAAGCCTTAATACTGCCATCACTTCCATTGTCCATTTCGTTTATCTTTACACAGATCTGGTTCTTTCCTTCCCTCCCAATTTCTCTCTGCTCTATTTCATCAGATTCTCTTTGTTCATCCTCCACCAACACCTTTACTGAAGTAGGTTGCTGGTTACGGCTGACTGCCCCCTTTCTCCAATGAACAGTGCCCTCATTACCATGTCTGCTGGACTCTCTCTCTGCAGGGGCAATATATTTTGAGGCACTTTTCTGGACAGCATGAATGATGGGGTCTTGAGTGCTGGAGTGGTATGCTGTTCCTCCATTACTTCTGATTCCTTCCTCATTTCTGCCCCGAGCTGAGGAGGTACAAATATTTTCCCTGTTACTAACTCTGGCTCCCTCTCTATTTTTGCTTCTGGTTGCTGAGCTATGTGCATCATGCTTGTGTTGACCTCTGGCTGCCTCCTTGTGCTTGCTTCTGGATGCTGAGGTGTGTGGATCCTGCCTGGTTTCTCTGGTCTCATGCCTGGTACCCCTGACTCTCTGCAGTACTCTACGGGACTTCTCCTCAGCAGATGCCAGCCTGCGCACCTCATTCTCCACCTGTCTCATGGTGGATGCCCGGGAACTGGTCAAGTCCGAGCTGTACTGACTCACATTGACACAGGGAGATGGGCTGTGTGATCTGAGTGGCGAAGAAGGACTCTGTGACGTTCCTGAAGCTTGCATGTTCAGAGGGTCCTGTGCATCTCCTGTTGTCAATCTTGTTGTCTCTTGATTTACTGTCCGATTCATAAGTTTTCTGTTCTGGTTCATTCTCTCGCTGTAATCACTGGACATCAGGCTACTCGTCCCTGTCTCTAAAAGAACCAAAGTTTTAAAAAACAAGCAATATTCCATGCATTACTATTATATTCTTCAGGAACACTTATAGCTCTTTCATATTGCAATAATGGCCTTGAAATCTACCTACTCAATTTTATATACATGTAGTTGAAGACTGAGTTAAACACAGAGAATTCTCACCTGACTGCTCCACTATATTGTGTCGTCCTTTGATGTTTTTGTCAGACTCTTCCATCAACCTCTTCTGAAAGCTGCCCTCTGAACCCAGGCTATCCCCAAGCTGTTCCAACAATGCTCTGAGACATACAGGAGGAAAGAGAATATTGTAATTGAAAGACAATATAAAATTTAATGGAAAATATCTAGTTACAATTGCTGCTGCAACTACTACTGCTATGATATGGTATTACAGCTGTTTTGGTTGATACTGTACTCTTATTTTGTTATTATTGTTCTGCTGAAACCCTGGTTCATGACTTCTGGAGCCAGATGGTCTCCAGGAATCTGACTACTTTAACAGAATGCTCCCATATATGTCTTGTTGAAGTGATACTGTACTATACTGTAAGATTGTCTGTATTTTGCCATTTACAACAGAATTAGTATTGTAACCTGCATTGAACTCTCACCATAAAGAAAAATGCTACACAGTACCTCTCCTTGTACTGTATTGTTATTGTTATGCAATACAGGTGCTACAATATTTAATCTTGGTCACACTATATATCTCTCACCTCTCCAATTTCTCCAAGGTAAGGATATGACGCTGAATTTTGCGAACATGACGCTGTTTTTCCATCTGTATAAGCGAGATCTGACTGCTCACATCATTACCCTCTGTAAACATGCAAAGCTACATCATCAAGATATCTTTAACTCAGTATCAGAGTTTATAGAGTAAGAGCTTAAAATAGAATTCATGCTCTAATGCACAGTGCTATGTGCTACAAATTGCTATATTTTAAATATAAAATGCCCAAAATTAGAGGTAATAACTGACTTGTTCATGACAGCATGAATTAAGGGTATATAACATGAACCAAAATAAAATGTAACTTAGATATATTCAGTGAATTACACTACAGAATTTGTATAACAAGAGAAATTAGCTACAGTAGATGAAATAAACAATGTTTCAACAGATAATATTTACATGACATGGCATTATATATTACTTAAGTGATACCATATTATATAGACCAAAAACCATCTAAATCCTTGATCCCTATTATGGAAAAAAAAAAAAAATCTTTGACACTCTTGCCTGTATAGCTGGAGCGAGATGTGAGGAGACTGTGTGACTGTGCTGGAGGATGTTGGGTGTGAGTCTTGGGTCTGCTGCTAGTGAGAGAGGAATCTAGCTCCCCAACACTGGCCACACTGGATGGACTTGGTATCCGCAGAGGTATGTTATCTTGGGTGTTTGAATCCTCCTCACCATCATCAACATCAGCATTCATTTCATCATCATCCTTAACCAAAAATAAATAAAACCCTATATAATAAAGTAGAGTTATATGTTTGTTTAAAGCCCCCATCCCTTTAAAAGGGGAAATTATATATGTTCATTATTATCTCTAAGGAGGTAGTAGGGGTCAAGAGCCCCACCAAGAGTGCTAAATGCTAATTGGTTAAAAAGATTATAAATCCATCCTTCCACTAACCTGTTCAGAGGGTGGAGTACAAGGAACCAGACGGGCAGGGCGGGGTGAAGTGGAGTAGAACTCAAAGGAGGATGCCAGAGCCTCATCCACTCGCCGGTGCCGCTCTCTGATGGTCTCGTAGGCAGACTCTGACCCAGAGCTCGTCCAAGGAGGTCTGGGTGCAGCAGGACGGCGGTGCTCTTGGTCTGAGAGGGACTCGGAAGGGTGGCTGTCCCGATCTTCCTGGTACCCTGGGGGCTGTTGGGCCAGATGTAACATTCCCTGTCGGTCCTTATAGAGCCGGCCTGTCCCACTGCGCCCTGCCCACCACTCCGCTGCAGCTCTTTCCCGTATAACATCTGCATTTTTATCCTCCTCCTCGCCCCACCACTTTGTCTCTCTTAAGACTTCCACATCTTTTCTCACCTCCTCCTCCTCCCTATCCTGCTGCCACTGTGTAGGTTTGAAAAGTTGCCAGGATGATTGCTGATGGAGAGGAGACCAATCATCAGAGGAGGGAGGTGAATGGAGTGGTGGCCTTTCACTCCACCATTCTCTGGCCACAGCACCATTTCCATCTTCACCTGTCCAGCCCGACTGTCCACTACCTAGCCAGTCTGCATTACAAAATGTTAATGTTACCAATGTGTGGCAGGGACATAAACACAAAAATAATTTGTAATCCTATACATCACAAACTAATATAACAAAGCCAAAAAGTGTTTGCCCTAATTTCTTTTCCCTGTGGGTTGGGAGAGATAATATAATAGAAAGATGAAACCCAACCTCATCTTACATTTTATTGACTGTTATAACATGTAAAGCATTCAAATTTTCAAACAAGCAAAACACCAAATAATCACAATTGAATCATCTTTCCTGTGGGTTGGTTAAACTGTTACTGTATAAGGGGCTGAGGAAACCCAAACTGAAAATTATATATACTGATCAGTACATAATACTTCTATCTATCAATCTAACTATAGATAGATAGATAGACTAGTTTCCTCCAGGAACTCTCTTTAGCCACAACAGTAACGTCTCTATCTTTCCTTGTTCTGACACCTCATTCTTGCCCAATCAAGCCCTCCCATTACAACCACACTGCTCTCTCTCACATACCAGGTGGAGAGGTACAGTCAGCAAAAAAAGTATCAACACCACCCTTACATTGAAATTTAAAAAAATTGCACGGTAAGGTTGGTACTCTTGATGTGTGGGTTGCCAGATTTGAAATTGGCCTCATTACCAAACCTAATTTTTATCACCATTCATGAAAATTTTAATATTCTTTAATTAGGGAAAGAATTATAAGTGAATTACTATTTGTAATTCATTATTATAAAATACTGAGTGTCTGAGTGGCTTATCTGTAATCAGGAACACCAACACTACATATCACTGTCCATAAGGGTGGTGTTGATACTTTTTTTGCCGACTGTACATAAAACTTTATTCTGTAAACCAATGAAGTAAACCATACTTACTGTACTCACTTGGATCCCCTTCCCTATGTGTTGTAAGAGATGATATGAGTGGAGAAGGAGACCCTGCTTCTTCCCTCCAGCCTTCTGCCTGGCCCCGAGTTACGTCTGCCTCGCACCTGGACAGAGGAGAGGTGATGGAGGGGTGGGAGGGGTCTGGGGATGAAGCAATGCAGGTGTCTGGAGCTTGCTTGGCTTCCACCAGTCCATCACCATGTTCTGTAAGCATAACATTTTATAAAATTTAAAGAAATAAATGTAAAATTAAAAGATAACAAACCATCACACACAAAAATTCTTTTATTTGCACTTAACAAGGGCTGGGCAGGAATTAATTGTGGAAATTATTCCTGAGTTTTTCTATATATCTATTGCCAGATGCCTTAATCCCCGAAGGGGTGGCCACAAATGAATCGCCTCCATGTACCCCTGTTCCCCGTTAACTGGCGTCCCTCCTCCCACCCCATACCATTCTCCCTCACATACCTCTCAACTCCATCCCTCCACCTCACTCTCGTACACTCTCTTAACCAACCTTTCGCTTCCCATACACTCCACATAATATACTGCAGTAGCATGGAACCCACACAAACTGTCTGTACAAAAAATTTACCATAATGCACAACAAATCATACACACAGAAAAACAAATACTAGATGGACCTACCATGTGACACAGCCATGTAGTAAGTGCGTGTGGCAGAGGGAGGGCGATATGGAACCACAAGCACAGTTCCTCCGGGAGTGATACATCTCTCTTCTTCTTCCTCTTCATATACTGCTTTGCTAGGCACTTTATGTTCTCTTACTGCTGCCCCCACTTCATTTTGCCTCACATCCTCACTCTTCTTCCCATCTGAATTATATACGGTACATTAGGGTATTAACCTTTTGACAATGTCTGGCAATTTTTTCCATTTTCTCAAACACCAAACTACATTTTATTATTGTTTGGAAGGAAGATTGAGATTATAAAGGGAAAGAAAGAAATCTGTACTAGGCCAGACAAAACTTATATCACGTGGGAAAAGGAGACAGAGAGAAGGGACGACAAAAGGAAGGAAGGATGGAAAAAGAAGAAAAGGAGAGACAGCTGAAGAGAGGAATGGAATTGGCTTTGATTCACAGGGATGATATATAAATAGCAGGAGGGCAATACTGTATACAGTACCTGTACTGTGATGCCAATGGAAGCAAAGAAAAGAAAGAAAAACAAGAAATATGTAACTACAATACAATCAATAGAGACAAGAGAGAGGAGAAAAGTATATTTCGGTGTTTAAAGTTCTGGTTATCAATATGGAAAGATATCAAATGAGATCATGAGCACATGAACTGGCAAGCATGGTACAAACCTGAACTGTGAGGCTGATCCAGGTCTTGGCTTACTAGTACAACAGGTTCACTGCTGTACTGGCCTGACCGCTGCTGGCCAGACTGAGTGTCCGATGCATCAGACGGGCCTGTGGGAAGTGTATCTGAAGGAAGAGTGTCAGAAGGCAGTGTGTTGGAGGCAGCAGATAGGAGGGTATCGGAAGGGAAAGTGTCAGAATAGAGTGTGTCCGAGGCAGGGGAGGTATCAGAGGTGTGATCAAGGCCACCTATTTCTCCAAACATGTGCATGATGACATTTGCAACACCTTGTCTCAGCCTTCGCTCTTCCTCTGTGGTGGCCGGAACCCCTATGAAGGTGGCATAGTCTCGCAGCTTGTGGTAGTCTCGACCTTCACCCAAGCATCCAGCTTTTCCCAGGGCTTGGATGCGTGCAAGAAGTCGCACTGAGAGGGATTGCAAAGCAGCATTGGAGGCCTGAAGTGACTCCCCTTCATTGTCACCCATTTGTCCTTCCACTTCACTCTGGACTGGGGCAGTGCTTGACTGATTGGAGGAGGAAGCACAAGCAGGATTCACCTGAAGCTGCTCCTTCCCCTTCTGCACTCCCACCTGTTCCTGTTCCCCTTGCCTGGCTTGTAGAGATTCATGATTACGAGCATTTTCACTATTTTTCTTGGCTTTTAGGTTATGAGGATGATGGTAATGGGAGGCAGACTTGTCCTGAACAGTAGCCAACTCACCCTGTACCTCCAGATCTGAACTTTCATGTGACCTGGGGCTGAGATCATTGCTGCTAGAGACTTGCGGATGGGCATGGAGGCTCTCAGATGCTGCCAGGGAGGCCAAGGAGCTGTGCTTAGAGTCAGTAGTGGTTGGTGAGTGTGGACCAACCGGGACATCAGCCACCTGGGTGCTACTGGTGCTGGCTGATGCTGGCCGTGGAGAGACACTTGGGATAAGAGTGCTCGTAGAAGTGGAAGTGTTGGCAGTCCCCACCATTCCTCTGTTGATGCCACTCCTGACAGATTTCATTTTGAAAGTGTCAGACAAGTGGTGAGGGAGGGAGAGGGAGTACTGGCTGTTACTGCGATGATTATGGACACTGCCGGTCCAAAACTGGCCCAACTCCACTAAACTGCTGCTCTTGCCTTCCCTCTGTTCGTGTGTGAGTTCTCTCAACCTTTTTCCAAGTCCCACAAGATTCTTGGAAGTTCTCTTCTGAGGTAAGTCTCCATCACGGCTGCCTATCACCCCTGACCTTTTTCTTGGCCGCCTCCTGGGACTCTGAGATGGACTACCAAATCTTTTATTAATATCCTCTTCACTAGAGGACAGACACACTTTGTGAACCCTGTGAGCAGGTGAAGAATGGGTGGAAGAACTTGTAGTTCCTTCCAGAGTTGGGTATAGCCTGCCACTCCCTGGCTGACCTCCCAGTCGTCCCAACCCAACTCGTCCATCACGCTTACTCACTCGCTGCCTCTCTCTCACCTGTGTAGTTCCTTCTGGTTCAGTCCTCAGCACAGAGGCATAGCTGCCAATAGCAATCCTTTCCAGTGTACTGAGAGAAGTGAGGGCAGACTCTGGTGTCCCTCCAGTGATTCCTCCACTATAACCTACATCTGCCCCAGAATCCCATTCCATCCTCCTGCTGGAGGCAGCACTAGAGACAGAGAGGACAGAGGGAGAAGTGACTCGCTCAGAGGATTCTGGGGGATTGGTGGACTCAACTGACACCATAGAAGCCAGTGATATCTCTTGATCATTCACCAGAGGAATGGGAGGATAGAGAGGAGGTTGTGCTAAGTATCGGTCACGGTCCAGCTCCGGTCCAGCCTCCTGTGTCTCCAAAGAAGCTTTCATGTCCTGCATCCTGTCACGGACAGTATTTTGGAATTGCTTGAACTTGCCTCTGGGGCTGATAGGTCCACCCACCACAAATGATGGCTTAGGGCACAATTGCATTGCTTGTGCCATCATCAGGCCAGGATTACTTAGACTGGGGTCTGTCTCACATCCCTGGCCCTCAACACGATTCAGGTCCACAACAGTTTTTACACTGTCTGTATTTTCAGACTGGCTGCCCAGGGAACCTGGCTGAACGTCTGTGGGACCAAATATATCTGGTGCCCTTGCTGGGGAACGGGTTTGTCCTTCATCACTAGACTCCTCACCATCAGTGGACCCTAAGTCCTTGCGTGTCACTACTTCTACTTCCTCACTTTGGCCAACCACTGGAGGACGCACTGTTCTCACCTCAGCTTTTTTCCCTTCTACAGTCCTCTCTGAAGCAACTGAGAGGTCTAATTCACCATCTGGAGTGCTGAGGCCAGCAGGAGAGTTCCGTTCCAGTCCTTCTATCCCTCCAACAGCCATTAATCCTCCACTACCAGCACCATATGTACGGGCAGGTGTGGAAGCACTGTCAGCTCCCTCCACAACATCTCTGACAGGTACTAGGGTTGGTACTCCTCCCAGAGCCCCACATGCTGCTACCCAATCCAGAACCTCTGTGTCTGAGCCACTGTCACCAAGGGAAGTGAGAGGGGCTGGCACCACCATGAAGCCTTGGTCTCCACCAGGCGAAAACACCAACTCACTGCTGCCTGCTACTCCTACTTGAGTATCTAGAAGCAATGGTCGCCTCAGAGCCCGTGCAAATACACCCAAGTTGGCAGTGGATGGACAGTCAGATCCAGGTGTTTCACCTCTCTGCCCAGAAAGCCTACCATCTTTGCCACTCTTTTTGGGCCTCATCATCTGCAATGAGACCTCAGTACCCTCACCTCCCATTCCTACTGGAGCTCTTTCTGCCAGACTTTCCAAATTTGGGTTCTGACCCCCCACAAGAGAGGTGTTTTGAGACTCTTGAGATGACCCCCCTTCTATCTCCTCCCTCTGTCCAAGGAAGGTTGTGTCGGCAAGGGAGGTGAAGCGTGAGTTAAGTGTGGCCTCAGCAAGCAGTGACGTCCAAGTTTCTGTGTCTGTGTCATCCCAGGCCTCGGGCTCTGTGTCACTGGCAGGCTGACTTGCTTCTGCCACCATACTGCTGATCTTACGAGATGGACTCAAGTAAATCTCTGGTAGGCCGCCTTCCTTGTCCTCATCCTTCTCCCCTTCCATCTTACCTATAACAGGAATATATCAATGACCATACTAAAAAATGAAAAAAATAATTGTCACAGAACTTATAAATAAATAATTTATGGAAAAAAAAAAAAAAAAATGTGATACACTGTACCTTCCACTCATTTTTCTCCTTTTATCCTGTTTTACAGACTTTACACTTGCCACTTCCTTCCTGTCTATCCTCCCACCAACAATCCAACCAAACCCTAAAATCTTTGGGACCAGACTTAACATAAGGTTTTCCCAAACTAATGTGTGTGTGTGTGGGGGGGGGGGGGGTGTCAAACTTCTTGAAAACTTATAAATATGATTTTCCTGTCAAGTGTTCCATAAAAATAGTCTAGAATTGGAAAGCATGCCCTGAAATGTTACAGTACCTTTACAGTACAGTATATGCAAAACAAAAATATACTCTACACGCCATACGGTACCGTATATCATGATGTGTACCGGTACAGTACTGCAATTTTCATTTATTGTAGCTACTATCATTTTCGATTGTTGCTACAGAATATACTACCGGTATGTTTGTTAATGTCAACATATCTGCCATCTGCATGATTCAGTAATAGCCCAGCTATTGTATATCATACCTGTACAGTACTGCCGGCATAGTGAACTTGTCCACTGGCTACCCATAATATCAACACAAAGAACGGCTTCAACAAATCTTTGAGGGTCACATATTTTCTCATGTTTCTCTCCTTTACATACTCTTCCACTCTGTTCTGCCATCTAACCGGAGGTCTGCCTCTCACACCAGGTCTCACAACTTCACTTCCATATACCTTCTTTACAATTTCCTCACCTTGCATTCTCTCTGCATGTCCAAAGTACCTCAATGTATTACTCTTCACTCTCTCAACCACTCCACACTCAATACCAATTGCCTTTTCACTCATACCACATCTCTCATACACTTTCATTTCTTTCTCCATCCCATCTAGACACTCCACATGCTCCTCTCGAGTAATTCATTTCCACTGCGCCTAAGTTGGTAGGATTATACTATTTCGTAGTCCCCTTTTCACCTCCATACTCACACTTCTACCCTTCATAATCCTTCCTATGACCTGTCTACCCCTCATTGCTCTCTCCCTTATTTCTCCTTCCATACTTCCATGTTTACACAGAAACTGTTTGACCAAACTATTAAAGGTAGCCCACTACGATTATGGGAGAATACTGTACTACTGTACCCTCCTAGTTTGACTATAGTTTAAAGCACCATAACACGATTTTAAAAATTACCACACACAATAAAATAATTACCTTCAGATTCAAATTCTCAGATACGGTAACAGAACTTGATAAAAATTTATTATTGGACAATAAACACCCTCCAAAGTAATTTATTTATATTACCTTAAGGTAATATATTTTTCTTGTGTACTTTCCTCTATTTTGAAAAATTTTGACACTCATTTCATTAGAAAATGCTTTGTATTGGAGATACACTCTACCCTCGTAACCAACAATGTTGGTGGAGAGCGTTGGTAACCAGGGGTTTTAGATGGTGAGAAAACGCATAAATTTAATATAATTGGTTGTGAATAACAGTTTCTATTTTAATATCCTAACCTATTCAGGACCAAGGTAAACTTGGGAAAAAGTACCAGGATCTAACTGAAACAAACTACTGAGATCTAACCATTAGTAACTAGCAGGACCTAATCGAGACAAACTACTGGGACCTAACCAAGGGCAAACTACTGGGACCTAACTGGGTCAAATTATTGTACATCCTAATATGTTATATCTATGTATTTTCACCCACCCAAAACTCCCATTTCCCAATGCTCTCCACCAACATAGGGGGATAGGGGCTATCTCCAAAATAATGCATTTCAAATAGAATGAGTGTCATAATCAATCAAAACAGAGGAAAAAAAAGCAAAAGAAAAACATATTGGCTACCTGGGAGGGTGTATTGTCCGACAGTAAAGTTATACCCAGAAATGGTGAACATAAATTATAATGTAGTTTGATTAAATATAAGGGTAAATTTACGGAAGTATTGTATTCACTATATTGTATATTGTAGTATCATTACCCACTATTTCGGACCATTCTAAGACACTTTTCATCTATGGTGTTTCTCTCGGAGAAACAAAAATAATTTGGAAATTAGTCTGACCTAACCTAACCTAACCTAGACCACAGTAGACTACCGGGGCCTAACCTGGGCAAACTACCGGGATATAACCGGTGTAAACTGTCACGAGTCGATGCTCGTGGCATAATAATAATAATGTCGTAGCATAGAGAATAGGGCTTAATTAAGCCAGACGGAGTAGTATTTTCCAGTGGTTATGTGTAGCTAGTTAGCTGTACCATATGGGGTAGAAGGCAGTACCAAATTTGAAAGCACACCGACCGAGCGTCCCTCTCAACTGTTGACTCGTCCGTAGTCCTCGCTCGTATTATTATTACCGAAGGAATTAATTATGCCGAGTAAGATTAAGTGGAGAATTGTAGGGGATTTATTATACGTCGTTAATTAGAATTGTATGTATAACTGCTACAAAACGGTAATTCGGTATTTATTGAAAAAATCACCATTTTGTAGCAGTGGTGCCAGATCCAGCTAGGTCCCAGTATTTTGGGTAAATATTGAATGAATTACCGTTATTGCGTACGGTTTTTCTACCTTCATTACCCACTTATTCAGACCATTCTAAGACTATTTTCTTCTATGGCATTTTCTCCACAAATGCCCCATTTCCAAGATAGGGCATATTCAAATGGGGCATTTTGAAATTAGCCTGACCTTACCTGACCTGACCTAACCTAACCTAGACCGCATCAGACTACCGGGACCTAACCTGGGCAGACTACCGGGACCTAACCTGGGCAAACTACCGGGAAATAACCGTGGTAAAATACAGAAAATGACCGGTGCAAAATACTGGGACCTAGCTGGATCTGGCAACACTGCTACAAAACGGTAATTCTTTCAATAAATACCGTATTTTGTCCCGGTCATTTATTGTACTTTACCACGGCTATTTCCCGGTAGTCTGCCCAGGTTAGGTAGGGCCCGGTAGTCTGCAGTGGTCTAAGTCTGGTAAGGCCAGGTTACATAAGGCCTGGCGGTATTTATTGAAAGAATTACCGTTTTGTAGCAGTGTTGCCAGATCCGGCTAGGTCCCAGTATTTTGCCTCAGTCATTTTCTGTACTTTACCACGGTTATTTCCCGGTAGTTTGCCCAGGTTAGGTCCTGGTAGTCTGCCCAGGTTAGGTCCCGGTAGTCTGATGCGGTCTAGGTTAGGTTAGGTTAGGTCAGGTCAGGTAAGGTCAGGCTAATTTCAAAATGCCCCATTTGAATATGCCATATCTTGGAAATGGGGCATCTGCGGAGGAAATGCCATAGAAGAAAATAGGGTAAATTTACAGAAGAACTGGGTTCACTATATTGTATATTTTAGTATCATTACCCACTATTTTGGACCATTCTAAGACACTTTTCATCTATGATGTTTAACTCGGAGAGCTTTTCGATATGCCCCGATTTACAAACATAATTTGGAAATTAGTCTGATCTAAAATAGTCCTAGTCTAAATAAGTGGGTAATGAAGGTAGAAAAACCGTACGCGATAACAGTAATTCTTTCAATATTTACTTAAATATCTTCAATACGGTATTACTGCAAGGTAGGCTACACTCTAATCAACAACATCCTTTACTTACTTTCCACACCCCAAACGTTTCTCAGATTCAGAAAGAGCTCCACAAGGCTCCACCTCCACTCCACTGCTCTTGTTTTGAAGTTGTTTGCTGTGTTGATGTTGAGTGAGTTGAGTCAGTTGAGTGTGTTTGTTTGTGTGTCTGGTGATGATGATAAACGGGAGTGTAATTTTTCCTACGGTGCCTCCTCATTCTATAGGCCCTTAATTAGTAGCTAAAAATAGGGCTCCTTCAGTAATTCGTGTGTAGAAAGTTATTAGCAACCAGCCAACCACTTCTTACAGATGCTTACAGATGATCTTCTGGAGGAGGCTCTATTGGTGAGCCTGTACCTCCAGCTCCACTTCATTCCTATATTACTCATTTGCCCCGTGGTAGTATGATGGCTTGGTGCAGTGGATATTCGTGCCCTATAGAAGTATTTTTGTTCTTGATTGTCCCAAAACTTATCTAATTGTTTTTCAAATGAAACCACTGATTTCTGGTTTATGACCCACTCTGGCAGAGAGTTCCACATGTCTATTACTCTGCAGGGAAAAGAGTATTTCCTCAAGTTCATTCGTAATCTTGGTTTAAATAATTTTCTAGAATTTCCTCGTGTAATACTCTCTTCCCGTTCTTGAAAAACTTTCTCGCTGCATTCCTTGTCATACAGTCCATTGATAATTTTAAATGTTTCAATCATGTCGCCTCTCGATCTTCTATATGACAGTGTTGGTAGATTAAGTGGTCTCAGCCTCTCCTCATATGACAAGTTCTTCATATTGGGCAGGAGTTTAGTTGCTCTTCTTTGGACATTTTCAACTGCCTCAATGTCCTTAAAAAGATAGGGATTCTACACCTGATATGCGTATTCCAGATGAGGGCGGACAGGAGCAATGAAAAGATATTTAAAAAATTCTGCATTTAAGATGGTGAAAGTTCTTCTTATAATGCCAACAATCTTATTATTACATTTGACGAGTTGTCATATTTCAGAGTCGCCCTAACCAGGGATTCACAGATAGGTTACCACTTGAAGAAAATTGCTTTTGTTAGAAAATATTTAGATCAGGATACCGTGAAGATGCTTCTTCATAACTATGTCATAAGCAGCTAGACTGGATTACTGCAATTCCCTATATTATGGTTTGCCAGACTATCGGTTAAGAAAATTGCAAAACGTAATGAACAGAGCAGCAAGATAAATTAAAGGGCTTCCATCTCGTGAGAGGATAACCCCAGCAGTCATTGACTTACATTGGTTACCAATAAAGGCGAGGATTGTGTACAAGATATGTCTTCTAACATTCCGAGCATTAAAATTTGAAAAACCGGAGTACTTGACGAATCTTTTAAGAGGTTTTCAAGTAAATTCCTTAATGGAACTCAGGCATAGTGATGAACAATACAGGTTAAATGAGCCACGGAGTAATCTGACAATGGGTTTCAGAGCGTTTGAAAGGTGTGCACCAAGGCTCTTTAATGGATTGCCATTAAATGTCCGTAGTGAAAATTGCACGATTTTTAAGAAAAGACTGAAAACACATCTGTTCGCTGAGTATTACGATACGGATGACATGAGTATTACAAGTGATTATAGTGTTTAATAAGATTGAGAGAGGCCCTGCGGAGCACCATCTCCTACTAGTGGAGCGGGGCATAGAATATATCCAACAAGTAACAATAGCTATATTAACACTCCCCTCCCACATCGTCAGCATATGTATCACACACACATACACACACTGATACCGTCACACACATAACATACCCTCAAGGAGTCATATTCGCCATCTCACTCATCACATACATCTTCAGTCTTCACTCTCACTATAGCACTTATCACAACCACACACCTTTCCCACACCATCACAAATAGCCACATAGTGTAATCGTAACTCACCACACACCATCACACGTCATTCACGCCTTCACAATCACCACCACAAACAGTCATACTCACCACCAAACTCACGTCATCATGAATACCAATCAACACTCCACAGCATATCCACACCAACACCCACCATTACTGTATATCTACACCTACAGGCTCCTCTTTACCGTAAATTCACACACAGTACGGTACCACATCACCAATTCAATTCACCACAACATACATCCACACCTACACATTCACCATCAGGTTCACAGTCATCACTCACACTTGTATGACACTCTATGAATTGCCCGAAGACCATTAAGCCTGCATATGCACGTGCCCAAATAATTGAATCCATGTCCAGCTTTTATAATTAATTCCACCAATAGCTTCCCAATACTTGTTTAATTGAAATTTATTAAGTAAATAATTGAAATGCTTAACACTTCCCCAGATTTGCACCTGTGTGTATGAGAATGCATAGATTATGTGTGTGTGTGTGTGTGTGTGTGTGTAATTCATTTATTTTTATCCGTATGTGTGTCTGCACACTGAGTGTGTAACCTACGCACATACCATTAATTAAGTTGCTTATATGTATGTAATTTTTATATCGGTTTCCTTTGTAGTTTAATTTATTTTCATTAACATGAATTGAACTATTAGTCATGATCACACTCGATGTCAATAATTATTTTAGTCTTTGGCTGCACTAAAAGATTGAAAATATGATGAATAATATACTGCCAAATTATGTGTGGCCACTTTTCAGTGAAGGGTGAATGTCATTGTTTGTGGCGAGGACTAAAACGCACGTGTTTATATGGATTGGATGACTCTACTATGAAACTATGACAGTGTGGTTGTGGAGCATCCAAACAAACTATGGTAATAATGGAACTACCTGACAGATTTAGTGGATATGGAGACTGAGTTTGTTGTTGGATACAGGGTTTATTCTAAGGAAAATTTACAACTGCACAAACTCTGATGCGAGGCCCGAACGACCTAAACCAGTGGTTCCCAAACCGGGGGACGTGAGGCCATCTGCCATATATGGCTATTTTGCAAGAAAACTATATATAATTAATTACACACACATTTAAGAGTGGACTACTGTAATTCTTTGGCATGTCATATATTATGATTTATGTAATATGTATGATTGCATTACATGATAAGGTTAATGAAAATAAAAATATGTTCTGGTCAGCTATCAGTGACTTATATTGTGGTTCCTTCCTAGTTTATGACACCCTAGCCATGCAAATTCAAACAAAGTACAAATTTACAACTGCACAAATCTGGATTTACAACTGCACATTTTGAATTAACAACTGCACAAAAGGGGTACAACTGCACGTTAGAATAAACCCTGGTTGGATATAAGTAAGACTGACAAATGAGGTTGGTTCGGGAGGATCATAACGAACCCAAAGACAAGTGTGGTTGGTTGGGGAGGATCATAACGAACCAAAAGACAAGTATGGTTGGTTGGGGAGGATCATAACAAACCTAAGCCACTGTGGAACTGCTAGCCCTATAATACGCGTGACAATTTAAACTGCCGGCTCAAATTTCCTGATAATTACCAAAACAAACAATGAACAGTATGCAAGAAATTATTATATCCATGGTATTGACGATGGTGTGGTAATAGTACGATGATGACTATATAGGTAAACAACAGCTACAGTCATCCATCGTACCAGTACCATACCGTCGTAAATACCATGAATAATCTTGACACAATTATGACCCCAAAAAGGTGTGACGAATGCAGTGAGACAAATCGTTGGATCATATTCAAGAACAACCGTGGTGTATACGATGGTTTGGTAACGGTACGAATGGCCCTGTTGATTGTCTATGGAGCCATCGTACCTTTACCACACCATCGTATACACCACGAAGTAATGTTCTTGAATACGGTCCACTAAATCGAGGAGCATTAAAAAAAAAAAAAAGTTAACGAGCGTACGTAATTTTGACCAATCGCAGGGCCAGGCCAGCATAGCCTAATCTGTAGGACCCTTGCGGTGTGGTGTTGTGGTAAATTCAGGTAAAATTATTGTCAGTCGCCTTGTAACCCTTGTGTGGAAAGGGTCATATCGCTCGTTTGTGATTTTATTTAAAGAAACTGTGCTGTTATTACAACTATTTATATATAAAGTTATTGTACTCTATACCAACATACTGTACGTGTGCCCATTTGGAAAGGGAACAAAAGTGAATACGAGCAATCAGCTGGACCAATATACTCCAAATGATAAATACCTCTATGGAACTCAGCATAGTGACGAACAATACAGGTTAAATGAGCCTAGAAGTAATCTAACAATGGTTTTCAGAGCGTTTGAAAGGTGTGCACCAAGGCTCATTATTGGATTGCCATTACATGTTCGGCCACCTGAGTAGTGAAAATTGCACGACTTTTAAGAAAAGACTGAAAACAAATCTGTTGGCCGAGTGTTGCGATACAGATTATATGAGTATTACAAATTATTATATTGTTACAACATGAATGATATGAGTATTACAAGTGATTATAGTGTTACAACATGGATGATATGAGTATTACAAGTGATTATAGTGTTTAATAATAATGATCGAGAGAGGCCCTGCGGAGGGTGTCTGGTCAAAAAGCCGGCGTGACAAAATGCCGACACCCGCGGTATTTTGACTCGACAACAACGTCAGCACGGTAAGTACTGAATTACAATCATGTTCATTTTAGTCAGGTATACCGTAGAATACATCCGGAAGAAGGCCTTTTACCAGGCCTGTGACTCCGGCTCCTCATCTTGATTGTCAATTCGTTGCCAACTCGTTACAACAGAGCCGAGTCAGCCGACTTAATTGTAGGTTTGATTGTAGTTGTGCTTTATATTGAAATATTTGTTTTTTACTTTTCCATTCCTTGTCCAGATTAATCTCAAACTTCCTTACACTTTCTGAATTTATGACATAATCGGGAAGGCTGTTCCATATATTTACAATTCTATAGCTGAATGAATATTTCCTTATGTTTAATCTTGGTCGTACTTTCTTGATCTTCTTACTATTATGTCCCCTTGTTCTAGTTTCCTCTGCTCTCTGAAATATATTGCCGCATACTCTCCTATCATATATTTCATTTATAATATATTGATATATTGACATTTTTATTATTATTATGCTTTAATCATGTCTCCCCTATTTAATTCTTCTGTATGTCAATGAAGGAAGATCTAATTTCTTCAATCTTTCTTCATAATTCAACCCCTGTAAAGAAGGAATCATTCTCGTTGCTCTCCTCTGCACGCTTTCAACTGCATTTATGTCTTTTTCTTTATATGGGTGCTAAAAGAGGTCTCACCATGGCTATATACTGTGTGTTGAATAGTCTCTAAGTTTATAAATGTCCTTCTTATTAACTCAGACATCCTATTTGACCTATTAATTTTTTTCTGCAAAATGTCTTCTGAAATTAAGTTCGCAATCTATCAGCACTCCTAAATCCTTTTCACAGTCTACCTGCTTCATTCCTCCATGCATTTCGTAATTGAAGACCTCTGTTTGTAGTTTTCCAATTCTCATCCATATGCACTTGTCAGGGTGAAAGGCATAAATGATGTAATAATGGAAGAACTTTCACGATTGATATGAATGTGTGATAGAACAGGAATTATCCATTCCATGTCCAAGTTCAGTGTTCCAGTGTAGCCTTTGCAACGGCACTGGAGTTTTCGGCTTCTCTTCTTCATCACCTGCTTTAATCTGTCGATAATATTTTCCTCTGTCTCACTGTCCATATGTTTTCAATAAATTGCTTAATGTTTTCCATGGTGCTTGGGTTCCCGTGACCAAATAATAGTACATCAACTATATTCATCCCATCAATTCTATATCTTCTTCTGTTCTCTTCAAATGCTGTACATTGCAGTAAAAAGTGTTCAAGAGTCTCAATAGGTTGATCACACATGGGGCAAGCTGTATCATTATTGTTGAAAGTATCCCTCCATTTCAATTTCAATGTGTGAATAATAACACCGAGCTGTAGTCATTGCTGTATAGGCTCCATTCTTCCCGTATTACTTTATTATTTTCAAAGTAAAGAGTAGCTGTAATTTTCTTGCTTAGTTCTTCTTCCCATCTTTCTGTTTGCCATTGATTAACTCTTTCTTTACTTCCTCAAACTGAATGTCTCGTAATTTTCCTGTCTGTGTTATATTTATAGCCTCCATGTATTTCTTTACTTTATCATACCATCTGTAGTGTATGCGTCTCGTTTCCATTTTTTATATTACTGCTTTCAGTAATTCATTTTCTCCATCCATAATGTACTTCATAATATTATATCCTATTTTCATTTTCATGTCCCTTGCAGCTACAGTAGATGTTCTGATTTCACCCTGTAGGACTGTATTGGGTGTGTATTTGGGTGCTCCGAGTATTTGTCTCCAGACACAATTCTCTCTTACTTGCAGATTTTCTATTTCTTTCTGTGTCCATTCAAATATAGCTGCCCCTGACAATATGCTTGGTAGAGCAACACTTTTCCAGAAAGTTTTACCAATCAACAGCTTGTTGGTAGAGCTTATTGTTACAGAGTACGTCAAGTTCATTAATTTTGTGGCTTGGTTTAAGGGGAGCACTCAGTCTTACGTGATACGCAGCCGCACGTCGTAACAAAAATTTTGATCGCATTAAAATATTCGCCAAAAAATAATAGTTTACCATACACCAAGTCACTTCTCAATGCTCTATAGCATAGAGGAAGCTTAAAGAAAATGGAAATATTACTAATTTAGAGCACCAACTAAAGAATTTTTTTTTTTTTTCTTCCAAGTGATATTTTCCAGTATAATAGCTAACAACACGAATGGTTTTTACGTCATGTCAATTAATCATATTCACACGTGATATACGTATATATGAGCACATTATGTAAGAGAGATTTTGATCAAAAATGAATATTTTATTTTTGGTGATTTTTTTTCCCAAAATTTCAGGCGACAATTTATTTCAACAATTTCAGGCGAGGAATTTTCCCATTTATAGCATTGATAAAGGATTTTTCGTTCTATAGCAGTGTTGCTATATATCAGAGGATAGTCCACATAAAATCTTATGCTATTCTGAAGCATAAATATATTTTTTTCCAATTAACTTTCTCATTTTATGTTCCTTAATTAAAACATTGTCTTTCATTTGTCACAGTTACACCAAGGTATTTAATATTTTTTACCACCTTCACTCCCTTGATTTCCTGTGGGTAGTTATGTTTTCCTTTGTCATAAATCAGAACATATTACATTTGTTAGTATTGACCTTTAGCCCAAAATTTTCTGATGTTTGCTGTAGGAGATCAATCATGCATTTCATTTCATCAATCGAATTCGAGAGCAGAAGTCCATCATCTGCATAAAACAGTGCAGGTATATATGTGTTCTTATTCTGAATCCCATCCCTGAGCTACATATTTCATCTATTATTCTATTCACCACCATGATGAAAAGTTGGGGTGAGCCTGTGATTCCTTGACAGATCCCATTTGTCACTTTTGTTGTACATATTTCTTCTCCTCCAATGAATAGATTTGTCTCATCTCATCTCCTGAGTACAAATTAGTTAGTACGTCGATCAACTTTGGGTGACACTCATACTTCATTAAGGTTTCTATCATTTTTTTTTTCTATTAATGGAGTCAAAAGCCTTTGTGTAATCTATAGCTGTGATTACCAAGATCTTGTTGTTTTGTAGGCTATTGTCTATGTAGTATTTCAGCAACAACAGGTTGTCCTCCATCCTCTTTCCTCTTGTAAATTCTGTTTGGAAATCATTAATTTGTCCATTTATTTGTAGATACTCAATTATTTTTTACTTTACCACACTCATATATAGTTTATATCCCACATTAGTGAGAGCTATAGGCCTCCTAAACTCACTCACTTTTGGTATTAGTACTGTATTGGACTTCTTCCATCCCTGTGGTGGTTCTGTATCCTCTGTATGCTGCTGTTAAGGTCTCTATGCATAGTTGTCTTTCTCCCAAGCACTTATATATTTCTTCTTTTAGACCATCTGGTCCAGATTTTCTTCTGAGCTTCAAGTTACTAAGAAAGTTTAACATTTCTTTCTGCTCCCTATGTATGGCAGACACGGCTTATTGGCTTGTTCCTAGGCTGTGAAATAGTGTCTTATTGCCTGGCATAATTAGGAGGAATCTGTAGTCTCCAATTTACCATCTACATTATTATTATTATTGTTATTGACATTATTATTACTATTATTATTATTATTATTATTATTATTGATATTATTATTATTAACATTATTATTATTATTATTATTATTATTATTATTGTTACTACTATTATTACTTATATTTTTACTTTAAGATCATCCGACAGAACTCGTGGACACTTGTTTAAAATACTTTGTCCTCATGTACAGACAGAGATTCGCAAAAGATCCTTGGCAATTATAATAATTAACATTTGGAATGGTTTGCCTCAGGAGGTTGCATCATCATCAAATTTAACACGCTTCAAAAGACAGCTTGCTTTGTATTTGGGGGACAGGCTCATTGATTATTAATTTTTTATTTTTTATTTTATTCTTATTTTTTGTATGAGTATGAGTGTAAAATTGTGTAAATCTGAGCAGTGCAACAATACACTTTCCTCAGTCAAGTTAAATAGGAAAATTCTTTGAACTTTTTTCTCCTGCATGACTGTTGGCGTGTTGTCATGTTTGGGGCTGCCCATTGAAGGCAGCTCATCCTGGTAAGAGATTATTATTATTGACATTATTACACATCTGTTTGCTGGTTACGACATAGATAATATGAACATTAGAAGTGATTATAGTGTTAAATAATATTAAGGGAAGCCCTACGGAGCACCATCTGCTGGTGGAGCGGGGCATAGAATATATAACAACAAGTAACAGGTATTATTATTGATATTATTATTATTGTCATTATTATTATTATTGACATTATTATTGACATTAATATTATTATTGATATTATTATTATTGACATTATTATTATTATTATTGATATTATTATTGACATTATCATTATTGATATTATTATTGTTATTGATATTATTATTATTATTATTATATTGTCATTGACATTATTATTATTATTATTTTTATTATTACTATTGTTATTATCATTATTACTATTATTACTATTATTGCTATTAATATTGTTGTTATTATTATTATAATTATTATTATTATTATTATTATTATTATTATTATTATTATTGACATAAATTTATTTTTTGGTTGACGACCACAGTCATTGGCGGGGAGGGGCCAATGAACTGTGACGGTGAAAGATAGTCCATGCAATTTCACCACACAGTTCCCTGTGGATGGAGGTCTTTTTTTTTCAGATGGTATTTTTTTTAGGTATTTTTTTCGTGTAATTTTTTTCAGGTGGTATTTTTCTCAGGTGTTATTTTTTCAGGTGTAATTTTTTCAGGTGTAATTTTTTCAGGTGTAATTTTTTTCAGGTGTAATTTTTTTCAGGTGTAATTTTTTTCAGGTGTAATTTTTTTCAGGAGTTATTTTTTTCAGGAGTTATTTTTTTCAGGAGTTATTTTTTTCAGGAGTTATTTTTTTCAGGAGTTATTTTTTTCAGGAGTTATTTTTTTCAGGAGTTATTTTTTTCAGGAGTTATTTTTTTCAGGAGTAGAGTTATTTTTTTCAGGAGTAGAGTAATTTTTTTCAGGAGTAGAGTTATTTTTTTCAGGAGTAGAGTAATTTTTTTCAGGAGTAGAGTAATTTTTTTTCAGGAGTAGAGTAATTTTTTTTCAGGAGTAGAGTAATTTTTTTTCAGGAGTAGAGTAATTTTTTTTCAGGAGTAGAGTAATTTTTTTTCAGGAGTAGAGTAATTTTTTTTCAGGAGTAGAGTAATTTTTTTTCAGGAGTAGAGTAATTTTTTTTCAGGAGTAGAGTAATTTTTTTTCAGGAGTAGAGTAATTTTTTTTCAGGAGTAGAGTAATTTTTTTTCAGGAGTAGAGTAATTTTTTTTCAGGAGTAGAGTAATTTTTTTTCAGGAGTAGAGTAATTTTTTTTCCAGGAGTAGAGTAATTTTTTTTCCAGGAGTAGAGTAATTTTTTTTCCAGGAGTAGAGTAATTTTTTTTCCAGGAGTAGAGTAATTTTTTTTCCAGGAGTAGAGTAATTTTTTTTTCAGGAGTAGAGTAATTTTTTTTTCAGGAGTAGAGTAATTTTTTTTTCAGGAGTAGAGTAATTTTTTTTTCAGGAGTAGAGTAATTTTTTTTTCAGGAGTAGAGTAATTTTTTTTTTCAGGAGTAGAGTAATTTTTTTTTTCAGGAGTAGAGTAATTTTTTTTTTCAGGAGTAGAGTAAAATTTTTTTTCAGGAGTAGAGTAAAATTTTTTTTCAGGAGTAGAGTAAATTTTTTTTTCAGGAGTAGAGTAAATTTTTTTTTCAGGAGTAGAGTAAATTTTTTTTTCAGGAGTAGAGTAAATTTTTTTTTCAGGAGTAGAGTAAATTTTTTTTTCAGGAGTAGAGTAAATTTTTTTTTCAGGAGTAGAGTAAATTTTTTTTTCAGGAGTAGAGTAAATTTTTTTTTCAGGAGTAGAGTAAATTTTTTTTTCAGGAGTAGAGTAAATTTTTTTTTCAGGAGTAGAGTAAATTTTTTTTTCAGGAGTAGAGTAAATTTTTTTTTCAGGAGTAGAGTAAATTTTTTTTTCAGGAGTAGAGTAAATTTTTTTTTCAGGAGTAGAGTAAATTTTTTTTTCAGGAGTAGAGTAAATTTTTTTTTCAGGAGTAGAGTAAATTTTTTTTTCAGGAGTAGAGTAAATTTTTTTTTCAGGAGTAGAGTAAATTTTTTTTTCAGGAGTAGAGTAAATTTTTTTTTCAGGAGTAGAGTAAATTTTTTTTTCAGGAGTAGAGTAAATTTTTTTTTCAGGAGTAGAGTCAATTTTTTTTTCAGGAGTAGAGTAAATTTTTTTTTCAGGAGTAGAGTAAATTTTTTTTTCAGGAGTAGAGTAAATTTTTTTTTCAGGAGTAGAGTAAATTTTTTTTTCAGGAGTAGAGTAAATTTTTTTTTCAGGAGTAGAGTAAATTTTTTTTTCAGGAGTAGAGTAAATTTTTTTTTCAGGAGTAGAGTAAATTTTTTTTTCAGGAGTAGAGTAAATTTTTTTTTCAGGAGTAGAGTAAATTTTTTTTCTCAGGAGTAGAGTAAATTTTTTTTCTCAGGAGTAGAGTAAATTTTTTTTTCAGGAGTAGAGTAAATTTTTTTTTCAGGAGTAGAGTAAATTTTTTTTTCAGGAGTAGAGTAAATTTTTTTTTCAGGAGTAGAGTAAATTTTTTTTTCAGGAGTAGAGTAAATTTTTTTTTCAGGAGTAGAGTAAATTTTTTTTTCAGGAGTAGAGTAAATTTTTTTTTCAGGAGTAGAGTAAATTTTTTTTTCAGGAGTAGAGTAAATTTTTTTTTCAGGAGTAGAGTAAATTTTTTTTTCAGGAGTAGAGTAAATTTTTTTTTCAGGAGTAGAGTAAATTTTTTTTTCAGGAGTAGAGTAAATTTTTTTTTCAGGAGTAGAGTAAATTTTTTTTTCAGGAGTAGAGTAATTTTTTTTTCAGGAGTAGAGTAATATTTTTTTCAGGAGTAGAGTAATATTTTTTTCAGGAGTAGAGTAATATTTTTTTCAGGAGTAGAGTAATATTTTTTTCAGGAGTAGAGTAATATTTTTTTCAGGAGTAGAGTAATATTTTTTTCAGGAGTAGAGTAATATTTTTTTCAGGAGTAGAGTAAATTTTTTCAGGTCTTTTTTTTTCAGGAGGAATTTTGTTTTCAGGAGGAATTTTGTTTTCAGGAGGAATTTTGTTTTCAGGAGGAATTTTGTTTTCAGGCGGAATTTTGTTTTCAGGCGGAATTTTGTTTTCAGGCGGAATTTTGTTTTCAGGCGGAATTTTGTTTTCAGGCGGAATTTTGTTTTCAGGCGGAATTTTGTTTTCAGGCGGAATATCTTTTATTATAATTTTATCATTATATTATTTTATTTATGTATTTATTTATTTTTCGGTTGACGACCACAGTCATTGGCGGGGAGGGGCCAATGAACTGTGATGATGAAAAACAGTCCATGCAATTTCACCACACAGTTCCCTGTGGATGGAGTTCGTTTATTTTATATTTTTTTTTCAGGTGTTATGTTTTTTTCAGGTGGTATTTTTTCAGGTGTTATTTTTTCAGGTGTAGTTTTCTTTCAGGTGTTATTTTTTTTGGGTGTTATTTTATTCCAGCTGTTATTTTTTTCAGGTGTTATTTTATTGCAGCTGTTATTTTTTTCAGGTGTTATTTCTTTTCAGGTGTTATTTTCCAGGTGTTTTTTTTCAGGTTTAATTTATTTTAAGGTGTAATTTCTATTCAGGTGTTATTTTTTTAGGTGTTATGTTTTTCAGGTACTATTTTTTTCTTTTATTTTCATTTTTTATAGGTGTTATTTTTTTCAGGTGGATTTTTTTCATGTGTTATTTCTTTTCAGGAGTATT
The DNA here is from genome assembly GCA_033782935.1 of Petrolisthes cinctipes. Classification (NCBI taxonomy): domain Eukaryota; kingdom Metazoa; phylum Arthropoda; class Malacostraca; order Decapoda; family Porcellanidae; genus Petrolisthes; species Petrolisthes cinctipes. Next base: position 54,885 of record JAWQEG010000304.1, read on the forward strand.
TTTTTCAGATGTTATTTTTTTTAGGTGTTATTATTTTCAGGTGTTATTTTATTGCAGCTGTTTTTTTTCAGGTCCTATTTCTTTTCAGGTGTTATTTTTCCAGGTGTAATTTTTTTTTCAGGTATAATTTATTTTCAGGTGTAATTTCTATTCAGGTGTTATTTTTTTAGGTGTTATGTTTTTCAGGTACTATTTTTTCCTTTCTTTTTCTTTTTTTGGTGTTATTTTTTTCAGGTGTATTTTTTTCATGTACTATTTCTTTTCAGGGGTATTTTTTGCAGATGCTATTTTTTCAGGTGTTATTTTTTCAGGTGATATTTTTTTCAGGTGATATTTCTTTTTCAGGTGTAATTTTTTTCAGGTGTTATTTCTCTTCATGTGGAAATTGTTTAGGTGTAATTTTTTGCAGGTGTTATTTCTTTTCAGGTGTTATTTCTTTTCAGGTGGAATTTCTTTTCAGGTGGAATTTCTTTTCAGGCGGAATTTTTTTCAGGTGGAATTTCTTTTCAGGTGGAATTTCTTTTCAGGTGGAATTTCTTTTCAGGTGGAATTTCTTTTCATGCTGAATTTCTTTTATTATCATTTTATCATTATATTATTATATTTATGTATTTATTTATTTTTTGGTTGACGACCACAGTCATTGGCGGGGAGGGGCCAATGAACTGTGATGGTGAAAGACAGTCCATGCAATTTCGCCACACAGTTCCCTGTGGATGGAGGTCGTTTTATTATTATTCAGGTGTTATGTTTTTTTCAGGTGTTTTTTTTCAGGTGCAATTTTCTTTTAGGTGTAATCTTTTTCACTTGTTATTTTATTCCAGCTGTTATTTTCTTTATGTGTTATTATTTTCATGTGTTATTTTTCAGGTGTAAGTTCTTTTCAGGTGTTATTTTTTTTAGGTGTTATGTTTTTTTCAGGTGCTATTTTTTCAGTTTTTTGGTTTCTGTTTTTTTAGGTTATTTTTTTCATGTGTTATTTCTTTTCAGGGGTATTTTCTTTTCAGGTATAATACTTTTTCAGGTGTTATTTTTTTAGGTGTTATGTTTTTTCAGGTGCTATTTTTTGTTTCTGTTTTTTAGGTGTTATATTTTTCGTGTTATTTCTTTTCCGGGGTATTTTTTTCAGGTGTTATTTTTTACAGGAGTAATTTCTTTTCAGATGCTATTTTTTTAACATTATTATTATTATTATTATTATTATTGTATTTATGCATTTATTTATTTTTTGGTTGACGACCAGTCATTGGCGGGGAGGGGCCAATGAACTGTGTCAGTGAAAGATAGTCCATGCAATTTCACCACACAGTTCCCTGTGGATGGAGGTCTTTTTTTTTCAGATAGTATTTTTTTCAGGTGTAATTTTTTTCAGGAGTTATTTTTTTCAGGAGTTATTTTTTTCAGGAGTTATTTTTTTCAGGAGTTATTTTTTTCAGGAGTTATTTTTTTCAGGAGTTATTTTTTTCAGGAGTTATTTTTTTCAGGAGTTATTTTTTTCAGGAGTTATTTTTTTCAGGAGTTGAGTAATTTTTTTTCAGGAGTAGAGTAATTTTTTTTCAGGAGTAGAGTAATTTTTTTTCAGGAGTAGAGTAATTTTTTTTCAGGAGTAGAGTAATTTTTTTTCAGGAGTAGAGTAATTTTTTTTCAGGAGTAGAGTAATTTTTTTTCAGGAGTAGAGTAATTTTTTTTCAGGAGTAGAGTAATTTTTTTCAGGAGTAGAGTAATTTTTTTCAGGAGTAGAGTAATTTTTTTCAGGAGTAGAGTAATTTTTTTTCAGGAGTAGAGTAATTTTTTTTCAGGAGTAGAGTAATTTTTTTTCAGGAGTAGAGTAATTTTTTTTCAGGAGTAGAGTAATTTTTTTTCAGGAGTAGAGTAATTTTTTTTCAGGAGTAGAGTAATTTTTTTTCAGGAGTAGAGTAATTTTTTTTCAGGAGTAGAGTAATTTTTTTTCAGGAGTAGAGTAATTTTTTTTCAGGAGTAGAGTAATTTTTTTTCAGGAGTAGAGTAATTTTTTTTCAGGAGTAGAGTAATTTTTTTTTCAGGAGTAGAGTAATTTTTTTTTCAGGAGTAGAGTAATTTTTTTTCAGGAGTAGAGTAATTTTTTTTCAGGAGTAGAGTAATTTTTTTTCAGGAGTAGAGTAATTTTTTTTCAGGAGTAGAGTAATTTTTTTTCAGGAGTAGAGTAATTTTTTTTCAGGAGTAGAGTAATTTTTTTTCAGGAGTAGAGTAATTTTTTTTCAGGAGTAGAGTAATTTTTTTTCAGGAGTAGAGTAATTTTTTTTCAGGAGTAGAGTAATTTTTTTTCAGGAGTAGAGTAATTTTTTTTCAGGAGTAGAGTAATTTTTTTTCAGGAGTAGAGTAATTTTTTTTCAGGAGTAGAGTAATTTTTTTTCAGGAGTAGAGTAATTTTTTTTCAGGAGTAGAGTAATTTTTTTTCAGGAGTAGAGTAATTTTTTTTCAGGAGTAGAGTAATTTTTTTTCAGGAGTAGAGTAATTTTTTTTCAGGAGTAGAGTAATTTTTTTTCAGGAGTAGAGTAATTTTTTTTCAGGAGTAGAGTAATTTTTTTTCAGGAGTAGAGTAATTTTTTTTCAGGAGTAGAGTAATTTTTTTTCAGGAGTAGAGTAATTTTTTTTCAGGAGTAGAGTAATTTTTTTTCAGGAGTAGAGTAATTTTTTTTCAGGAGTAGAGTAATTTTTTTTCAGGAGTAGAGTAATTTTTTTTCAGGAGTAGAGTAATTTTTTTTCAGGAGTAGAGTAATTTTTTTTCAGGAGTAGAGTAATTTTTTTTCAGGAGTAGAGTAATTTTTTTTCAGGAGTAGAGTAATTTTTTTTCAGGAGTAGAGTAATTTTTTTTCAGGAGTAGAGTAATTTTTTTTCAGGAGTAGAGTAATTTTTTTTCAGGAGTAGAGTAATTTTTTTTCAGGAGTAGAGTAATTTTTTTTCAGGAGTAGAGTAATTTTTTTTCAGGAGTAGAGTAATTTTTTTTCAGGAGTAGAGTAATTTTTTTTCAGGAGTAGAGTAATTTTTTTTCAGGAGTAGAGTAATTTTTTTTCAGGAGTAGAGTAATTTTTTTTCAGGAGTAGAGTAATTTTTTTTCAGGAGTAGAGTAATTTTTTTTCAGGAGTAGAGTAATTTTTTTTCAGGAGTAGAGTAATTTTTTTTCAGGAGTAGAGTAATTTTTTTTCAGGAGTAGAGTAATTTTTTTCAGGTTTTTTTTTTCAGGAGGAATTTTTTTTTCAGGAGTAATTTTTTTTTCAGGAGTAATTTTTTTTTCAGGGGGAATTTTTTTTTCAGGGGGAATTTTCTTTTCAGGAGGAATTTTCTTTTCAGGAGGAATTTTCTTTTCAGGTGGAATTTTCTTTTCAGGCGGAATTTTCTTTTCAGGCGGAATTTTCTTTTCAGGCGGAATTTTCTTTTCAGGCGGAATTTTCTTTTCAGGCGGAATTTTCTTTTCAGGCGGAATTTTCTTTTCAGGCGGAATTTTCTTTTCAGGCGGAATTTTCTTTTCAGGCGGAATTTTCTTTTCAGGCGGAATTTTCTTTTCAGGCGGAATTTTCTTTTCAGGCGGAAATTTCTTTTCAGGCGGAAATTTCTTTCCATGCGGAAATTTCTTTCCATGCGGAAATTTCTTTTCGGGCGGAAATTTCTTTTCGGGCGGAAATTTCTTTTCGGGCGGAAATTTCTTTTCGGGCGGAAATTTCTTTTCGGGCGGAAATTTCTTTTCGGGCGGAAATTTCTTTTCGGGCGGAAATTTCTTTTCGGGCGGAAATTTCTTTTCGGGCGGAAATTTCTTTTCGGGCGGAAATTTCTTTTCGGGCGGAAATTTCTTTTCGGGCGGAAATTTCTTTTCGGGCGGAATTTTCTTTTCGGGCGGAATTTTCTTTTCGGGCGGAATTTTCTTTTCGGGCGGAATTTTCTTTTCGGGCGGAATTTTCTTTTCGGGCGGAATTTTCTTTTCGGGCGGAATTTTCTTTTCGGGCGGAATTTTCTTTTCGGGCGGAATTTTCTTTTCGGGCGGAATTTTCTTTTCGGGCGGAATTTTCTTTTCGGGCGGAATTTTCTTTTCGGGCGGAATTTTCTTTTCGGGCGGAATTTTCTTTTCGGGCGGAATTTTCTTTTCGGGCGGAATTTTCTTTTCGGGCGGAATTTTCTATTCGGGCGGAATTTTCTATTCGGGCGGAATTTTCTTTTCGGGCGGAATTTTCTTTTCGGGCGGAATTTTCTTTTCGGGCGGAATTTTCTTTTCGTGCGGAATTTTGTTTTCGGGCGGAATTTTGTTTTCGGGCGGAATTTTGTTTTCGGGCGGAATTTTGTTTTCGGGCGGAATTTTGTTTTCGGGCGGAATTTTGTTTTCGGGCGGAATTTTGTTTTCTGGCGGAATTTTGTTTTCTGGCGGAATTTCTTTTCAGGCGGAATTTCTTTTCAGGCGGAATTTCTTTTATTATAATTTTATCATTATATTATTTTATTTATGTATTTATTTATTTTTCGGTTGACGACCACAGTCATTGGCGGGGAGGGGCCAATGAACTGTGATGATGAAAAACAGTCCATGCAATTTCACCACACAGTTCCCTGTGGATGGAGTTCGTTTATTTTATATTTTCTATTCAGGTGTTATGTTTTTTTCAGGTGGTTTTTTTTCAGGTGTTATTTTATTGCAGCTGTTATTTTTTTCAGGTGTTATTTTATTACAGCTGTTATTTTTTTCAGGTGTTATTTCTTTTCAGGTGTTATTTTCCAGGTGTTTTTTTTCAGGTTTAATTTATTTTAAGGTGTAATTTCTATTCAGGTGTTATTTTTTTAGGTGTTATGTTTTTCAGGTACTATTTTTTTCTTTTATTTTCATTTTTTATAGGTGTTATTTTTATCAGGTGGATTTTTTTCATGTGTTATTTCTTTTCAGGGGTATTCTTTTCAGATGTTATTTTTTTTAGGTGTTATTTTTTTCAGGTGTTATTTTATTGCAGCTGTTTTTTTTTCAGGTCCTATTTCTTTTCAGGTGTTATTTTTCCAGGTGTAATTTTTTTTTCAGGTGTAATTTATTTTCAGGTGTAATTTCTATTCAGGTGTTATTTTTTTAGGTGTTATGTTTTTCAGGTACTATTTTTTCCTTTCTTTCTCTTTTTTTGGTGTTATTTTTTTCAGGTGTATTTTTTTCATGTACTATTTCTTTTCAGGGGTATTTTTTGCAGATGCTATTTTTTTCAGGTGTTATTTTTTCAGGTGATATTTTTTTCAGGTGATATTTCTTTTTCAGGTGTAATTTTTTTCAGGTGTTATTTCTTTTCATATGGAAATTTTTTAGGTGTAATTTTTTGCAGGTGTTATTTCTTTTCAGGTGTTATTTCTTTTCAGGTGGAATTTCTTTTCAGGCGGAATTTTTTTCAGGTGGAATTTCTTTTCAGGTGGAATTTCTTTTCAGGTGGAATTTCTTTTCATGCTGAATTTCTTTTATTATCATTTTATCATTATATTATTATATTTATGTATTTATTTATTTTTTGGTTGACGACCACAGTCATTGGCGGGGAGGGGCCAATGAACTGTGATGGTGAAAGACAGTCCATGCAATTTCGCCACACAGTAACCTGTGGATGGAGGTCGTTTTATTATTATTCAGGTGTTATGTTTTTTTCAGGTGTTTTTTTTCAGGTGCAATTTTCTTTTAGGTGTAATCTTTTTCACTTGTTATTTTATTCCAGCTGTTATTTTCTTTATGTGTTATTATTTTCATGTGTTATTTTTCAGGTGTAAGTTCTTTTCAGGTGTTATTTTTTTTAGGTGTTATGTTTTTTTCAGGTGCTATTTTTTCAGTTTTTTGGTTTCTGTTTTTTTAGGTTATTTTTTTCATGTGTTATTTCTTTTCAGGGGTATTTTCTTTTTAGGTATAATACTTTTTCAGGTGTTATTTTTTGTTTCTGTTTTTTAGGTGTTATTTTTTTCGTGTTATTTCTTTTCCGGGGTATTTTTTTCAGGTGTTATTTTTTACAGGAGTAATTTCTTTTAAGATGCTATTTTTTAAACATTATTATTATTATTATTGTATTTATGCATTTATTTATTTTTTGGTTGACGACCAGTCATTGGCGGGGAGGGGCCAATGAACTGTGACAGTGAAAGACAGTCCATGCAATTTCACCACACAGTTCCCTGTGGATGGCGGTCTTTATTATTATTATTATTATTCAGGTGTTATTTTTTTCAGGTGCAATTTTCTTTCAGGTGTTATTTTATTCCAGCTGTTATTTTTCTAGGTTATTTCTTTTCAGGTGTTATTTATTTTAGGTGGTATGTTTTTTTCATGTGCTATTTTTTCAGTTTTTTTTTTTTTTTTTTGGGGGGGGGGGGCATTTTTTTTCAGGTGTTATTTCTTTTCAGGGGTATTTTTTCAGGTGTTATTTCTTCTCAGGCATTATTTTTTCAGGTGTTATTTCTTTTCAGGCATTATTTTTTCAGGTGTAATTTCTTTTCAGGTGTAATCTCTTTTCAGGTGGAATTTCTTTTCAGATGTACTTTCTTTTTCATTATTATTATTAAATTATTTTATTTACGTATTTATTTATAATTTGGTTGATGACCAGTCATTGGCGGGGAGGGGCCAATGAACTGTGATTGTGAAATACAGTCCATGCAATTTCACCACACAGTTCCCTGTGGATGGGTCATTTTTTTTTTTTTTTTAGGTCATGGTCCTATTTCTCGGATAAGTTTATTATTTCATTCTAAGGAAATCTATACTATCTTCGTTGGTGATCATCACTGACATTGGAGTGGTTCCCTATAGGCCTACTATACACTCTTTCTCAGTAGTCTCTCCAACAACTACAAAGTGGTGCTCTTTGGTAATACAGCCAAAACGTATATACTGTAGTCCTTATTATTTTTGATACAGCCGAGTTGATTTATCATGTTTTCTACGGTGTTCGGTGTCTTACCTCCACTTAGAGCTGCCTGGGGGTTGTCCTAAATCCAAGTGCCCTAACTTAGGACAAGATGGCTGCCAAAGGTTTTGAGTATGCTGTCGTAACTATTTTGAGTATACCGTCATAAGCACACTGGGGAAGTTAGGACTCCCTAGCCGAGATAGGATATCCTAAGTTGTTTTGAGTATCCGGCCCCAGCTCTCCAACCCCTGTCTATATATATGTGTCAGCTCTCCAACACCTGTCTGTATATATGTGTCAGCTCTCCAACACCTGTCTGTATATGTGTATCGACAATTTTTTAATTTTCTTTTATCTCTAATCGTGTTTCTCTATCCATTTATTATTATTGTATTCTTCCTTCCCTTGATCCCCCCTTCCCCGATCATCTGACGAGCCGCCCATGTCAGAGGGAGGAGTCTGGGACAGTGGAGGAACGGTTGAGTGAGCGACCACCATCACCACAACAAACAACAACACCAGCTACGTACACGTACCCCATGATTTTATTGTTTGGCTTGCTTACTTGAAACTTCCTTACACACACAAACATAAACACCATGATATGATCTTATGTCGAGACTAGTTTTATAGAATAAAAAAACAACAACCATTCATTTGACAATTCTGTAGAACAAAATAACCTATTCCAATAATTTTGTTTCTGATCATGAGCTAACTAGGTACAGTTGCCTCCACTAGTAACGAGCACAGCATCTAGTGGGTTTGGCGAAGTGTGGCACCACTGTGTTTGTTTACTCATAATAATATTTAAGGAATGGACAGAACTCACTCCTGCTATGGTATTCATAACAGGAAAACAAACACGGTGGTGAAATATTTTGCCAAACCCACTTAATGCTGTGCTCATTACTAGTGGAGGCAACTGTACCAAATGAGAACTTTACCCATGCACCAACCATTGAACTAACGAAGAAAGTTCAATGCTTAAGTCACGGAAGTTGACCCTGAATTTATATCATAAGGCAAGTGGCAGCCAAACTCACACACAATATGTGGCAGATGAAGCAGCACTCACCTGTACCATATTTTTCACACAAAACATACTTGCAGTTTTATTTATGACAATGCTGAACATCATCATCGCCTATGTCATACCTCTTAACAGGACAATAGGTTGATTATCATATCTCATTATCATAATAATGATTAACACCCTAAATAAATTATTAACACCCTAAATAATATCCACATTCCATTTTATAATATTAGCTGCTACCTTTTACTACACGTAGTATCATCACACACTTATAAACACAATAATCACAATGCAGTAATAAAATATATCTATGAACTTATTTTTTCCCTAGCCTAATAAGACATGAAAGTGACTTAGCGTAGGGAAATTGCGTCTGCATCGCCCACCATCCTCGTGATGATGCAGTTAGCCTCATATCTCCTACGATACAGGAGGGGGAGTGAGGGTTGGGACCCTGCTCTCTAACAATGATCCCACCAAGGGCTCAAATAGCCTTGGAACTGGACCCCTTGCCTTTCAAGGGTCCTGCACTGGTGCTAGAGCCTCCCTACCCCACTCCTTGAAAAGGGAAATGGGGTGCAGTATTGGTAATGATGATGATACAATAGGGAAGACGAAGTCACTAAAATATATTCAAAAGTTTAATTCAGCAGAGCAGGCCTTATTTAGTCAAAAGGCACATGGAAGAAGAACCAAAGGCAATTTCCATAGGTATACACACACACCATACTTACCATGATAATACTGCAAAAAGTGACACAGTACAAGAGATTCTACCACCCAGAGAGGTCAATGGCTTTAAAACAAATAAAATCAATTAACTAATAATACCTGTGATGGTATAGTAGCTCCAGATACAGTTGGGTCAGTGAAGTTATCTTGCCATCACTATATGGATAGGCTTGCTTAACTGTCATGTGTATCATATGCTATCAAAGTGCAACATTTTCTAATTCTGGAAATGAAGTGTTTCTCCATATCCTTATTTTCCTTCCTCCCTCCTTAATTCCTTCCCTTCTATCTTCCTCCCTATGACCTTTCTTCCTCAGCATAATGTTCCTTTTAAAGCACCTATACTGCTAGCCAAGGTGGGAGGAGGTAAGGGCAGGGAGGAAGGCAGAGAGGGTGCAAAAAGTAAGATACATAGTATACTTTACCATGACTTAGATCTATAACATTTCACACATGTATAAAATGTATTCCAAATGTATGGTGGTCGACTGGCGACCATCTCGGTAATGGATGTTGCAAATCTTGAGAGATGAGCCAGAGTATGTTGAAGGCTAAAGTAGTAGAGTGTATTAGATATAAACTGTGTACAGTACTTAAGATCTTACTACCCTATCTATATTTTGTGTCACAGCTTGATGGAATCCATAGCCTCCAATTCATCGACATCCCCCATTAGTGAATTAAACGATGTATGTACAGTCAAAATCAACAGTTCACCAAAAACGATGTGAAATCTCTGTCTGATAACTATCTGATTATTTGAGGCCATCATCAACACTAAAAAAAACAAAGAATGTGGATAAGGGAACAGTGAAAACGGGAGGGAAAGAATGGAAGGATGGTTGCCTTATAACAATAATATCACCTTCTATTAACAGGTAGTTACGCTACAGTATAAGTATTTCTCTAAAAATTTCAAAATTGCATCCCTTCCCATATAAGTATCCAAATATTAAACCATATAATTCCAAATACAGAGATGTGACAATCCATGACCTCCAACATTTACATTGATATATCACTGTAAAAGGAAGAGACACCACACTCAATTATTTTCTCTGTAACATTATAATCAATTGATATGCATACAGTACTTAAATATGGCAGCAGTGGGAAGATAGATCAACAATATAAGGAGCAAAGAATGCCAATCTGATGCAAGGAAAATAATAATAATATAGTATAACGTCTACTCTGTATCCATCAGGCCAACACTCCATTTGTAGGGTTCAAATATGTGCCAAGATCCTATATTCAAAAGATTCACATATAGTACAGCTTACATCCTAAATTTATGTCAAGCTTACTTTTATAACATGCTTTAATACAATTTTATTGTAAAATGCAGAGCATAAGTTTTATATAACCTTTAGACAACACTCATGATGTTTATGGAGATACCAGCTTAGACTACTGATAGCAGATCACCTGGCTTTTATAATGTAGTTGGCTATATCTATACAGGATATCACAGAAGGATAGGAAAATAATTTTGGGCATAACACTCCTAAGGCTGAAGTGTTCTTTGAAAGTTTGTTCAGTATATAACAGTAACCGAGTCATAATTACATCACTGAAATGTAAACAGAAAGCAGACAGGGACATGTCTCACTGTACAACTTCACAACTACTGCAAACTGGACACAAATTACCAATTTTGAACCCTGACTTTTGGGATAACCCTGCAAATACTTCATATTTATTGGAGCAGATGTTGTCTGCAATGTGGAGGCTACCGATTCTAAACAATCATGCACAAAACAGACCTCCTGTTCTGGGGATGTCTATTTTTTGGCATAGCTAAGAGTAAATAATATCTGTCATATCACCAACAAAATCATACCCAAAAAAAAACATCACAAACAAGGTATGTGATCACAGAAATCAGTCACAGTCATTCAGAGTTCATCCTTAACGTTGTGTGATCCAGGATTAACCAATCGACCAGCGAAGAGCACCAGCCCAGACTGAGCGTCACGGATGTAGAAAAGGAATGGATGGTTGGCAATGAAAGTCGTGGGCAGTGATCTTTTCATCATCACAACACCTGGGGGGAGAAACATTGATGAAAAGTACACTGAAGTTCGGGGGACAAAGAAGAAATATAACAAGATAGACCAGAAAAAATGGACAAGATTTAACAAAGAATTCATTCAATACATTCTAAGCAATATACCTTTGGAAAATCTTATTATGTTTGTTACACTCACTGAGTTAAAAATACTGAAGATCAACAGGCACTAAGAAACCTGTCTCTGTTAGTCAATAACTAAAGCTCAATAAACACTGCAAATTAGAACTTTATAGATGAATATTTTTACCAAGAAAGTGCCAAGTAAACACTTTCTGAAATCTTACACATTACTCCTGTAGCATCTTTTATAATATACAGTTATATGTACAGTAGCCTCCAAGTGTACTGTTCCCCCTTCTATATTTTACAGACTCATGTGGCAGGAAACCTTACAATATCAGAGGAGAAAAAATGGAGTATAAAAATAATGTGGAAACTCATATTACTCCAGCTCAGTCAAATCTCCTTTAAAATAAAATAAAAATACATGCAAATAAGCCACTGAAACAGGAATGTAGGTAACAAACAATACATCTGGATACAACTATGCAGGTTCAGTGCCACAACACAAAATTAAAACAGTATCTACTCAGTATCATAAAGTCTTGTAAAAAGAAATCCTAGTAAAAATATACTGTAGTTCCAAACTGTACACAGTATATGTAATTGAACTGCCCTACAAAACTGTGCTGACTTTAGTAGAAAATGTCAGTACTGTACCAACATCAAGGCACCCCTCTCCAGTATACACACAGCAAGGGATGTGTTGGGGGTGTGAGAGTGCATGTGGAAAGAGTTTTATGATGGAGTTGGTCTGGCTGGGCATGTGTGAAGGTCTGAAGCCAGTTGAACTCAAATACTGGAAATGAGCCCACTGACCACTAAGTCACCAGAGCTCTAGGTTTACTGCACACTACTATGAGGGCTTACTGTAGCTGTACTATAAGTTTATTGTACCTGCATTATTACAAGGGTTTACTGTACCTGTTGCTGCTGCAGATTCGGTACCCTTCTCATTGACCTCCAAAAAGGCTTTATGTAGGACCTGAGACACATACAGTTCACGGTTGTCCGATATACCAGACAAGTCACATGCAGACTCATCAAACAGGTCACTCATACCCATCTGGAAAAATAACCATTGCTAACGGACAGATTCATCAAACAGGTCACTCATACTCACCAGGAAAACTAATTTTTGGTATCAGACAGACTGATCAAGAGAAGGAAAGCATGGATTAATGGAGAAGAATACAAACAGATACAATGAGTTCATAGAGGCAACATATCCAAGGGGCCGACCCATCACTGACATAAATAAATATGGAGAGGTTCCTCTGTATCAAGTTTATCATTACATAACATTATCCTGGGAATATGAAGATATAGATCTACTGTATAAAGTATAAAAAAAATTGGTAAGGCAGCTGTGTTATTATATTTGAACCTAAATAGTTTTCATCATATCATCAACTTCAATTTCTTCTTGTCTTCAAGTTTTTACCACATATCACCATATTTTTCATTATGCCTATTATATATATCCTAACCAATGAGGTTAGAGGTAAAGAAACAATAATGGCCAGCTGGTTTGTAACATGTAAGTACTGGATACTACTAACATTTCTTAAAGTTGCTGATAGTATTCAGTAACTCTAGTAATTACTGTGCTCAAGAGAAAGTTTTTATTAGACCCCTGCAGATTCCAAGAAGCTGATCCTTTAGTTGAAGGTCTCAAATAAAATTTTTATAACCCACAAACCTCTGCATTCTTCATGTTTCCACAGTGTAAGAGTATCATTTAGCACTACAGTATATTGTTTTCTACAGTTATACATATCACTGAAAAAAGTACTATATTATACCTGAAAAGTGTTCAGAACAGGTAGTTTGTAGAGTAGTGTACTATAGTACTGTATTTAAATACAGCATTTATAAATAGAGTTTTCATATTTCCAAAATCATTCCACATTTCAAACATAATCTATTACCCAACCATTTTGATTTAAGTGATTCACTTGTAGAATTAAGTTTCTCAGACATAAGGAAGGGTATGACTTACATCTCTGAGGTGTCCAACTAAGTCCAGGGACTCCTCCAGTTTGAACTTGGGTATGGACACCTGAATCTTATCCATGCCCATGTTTCCGTCCAAACCGTTGAGGAAATCCGTCTGTGCTAGTTTGGCCTCCACACCACCCAGACCCTCCCGACTGGTAGGCAGCACCAAAACCATACTTAGTCTTGATCCCTGGGAATTGATTGATTGATTGGAAGGAGGACAATAATTACAGCACAACATTTAAGATCATATACTACTGGAGGAGATACAGAGGAGGGATAGCAGGTGTTGAAGGAAAAACAAGGAAAGGAGGTACAGATGAAGACATGAAAGGCATTTGATACTAGCACATGACAAAAAATTTGAAAAATAAACAGAGACAAACATATGGAATTAAAAAAGAGCACAACAAAGAAGTGAGTAAACTTACGCATAGACTTACTGAAGTGGATAGTGGTAACAAGGATAATTGGGGTTAAGGTATGACAATGGAATGGACAGTGTACATTTATGCACATAAATAGGATACACAACACAATTATAAAAGGTTAAATGAGGCCAAGATGACATATGTCGGTAGACGCACAACTGGGAAACATAGAAATGTGACACATACTGCTAACACAAACACATAAATAACCCCAAAATAAAAAGTAGTATAAATAGAGTACATACTAGAGAAGACAGTGAGGGGCGGCCCAATTTAGGGGGATAAAGCAACAATTTTACACACAAAGGACTATTTTCTGGTCTGGAAGTAAAGCTGGTAACACTCATTTTGCTGTTTCACTAAATGTATCATAAACATCCAACTACTCTATACAGTACAGCCTTTTTTAATACATCTTAAGTAAGTCTATGAAAAGGTTCCATGGTTGTAACCCTTCTTAGCAAGAGATGCAATAGCTTTTTATATGAAGACTCACTGAATACAAAGACTGACAACAAAAATCAAAGTTAAATTATCTCACCTACTCTACAAGCCTAATATCCAAAAATACTTTTGCTTTGTTAATACTACAATACTACACGTCTTTGACTTTCTTTCCCAATATCCTTGAGGTATAAGGGTTCAAGGATATAGCTATGTATGTATCACCAGAGCAAATACAGTACTGTACTTATTTCTTCAACAAGTCACAATTAACCATCAAATTGCATCGCTACAGAATTCCCATTGTTTGGCACAGTAGTGCAGTACTGTATTAGATTTTAAAAGAACTCTACACTAGTCATCAGCTAACTTATTCCCAATATCAAGAGATTGAAGCCTTATCTACTTTTGTAAATGCTCCAACCAACATAATATCTCTTCAGCCATGTCTTACCTGGTAGTCCATGGCAAGCAATGAAGCTCCAAGTTGCTCTGAGTAAGCAAAACGAAAGTTTTCAAAACTGTGCATCATGGGAGTCTTGATGCTTTCCTTTTCAGAGATCCAAAAATCTTCCACAGTTGTAGATGCCTCCTTAAACTGGCTCTCCCATAATCCCTTGAAATACACAGCATTCACCAGCACCATCCTTGTCTTGCTGTTCACAACACCTGTGGAATTGGTAGCTTGGACAATGACAGTTGAAGAAATATGAGTATGACATGTAAATATCTTTCCTGAAATGGTTGAGAAAAAAAATCTAACTGAACCGAAAGAACCTTCTCAGTAGCTACCTGATCATTATACCAGAACTATGGTACCATAATTCTGTCTAATACTGTACTGCATATATTTAACTCCTGCCATTTGCTGTATAATATTATGTATATGTGTTCATGTCCCCCTCTACTGGCCACAATTTTTCCATTTTCATGATGAAATTTTACACAAATCTGCCCATGTACCCAAAATATGTAACAGGCATACTGAATATCGGTTACTGTATACAGTATATATACACACTCGGTACTGTATCTGTTATAATTAAAGCCTATTCTTTGTATGTATGTATGCAAAGTAGAGATGTATCAGGTGTCAAAATTTAGAAACCTGCAGATAAGAATAGGAAATCTACATAATTTGCAGATGCGGATATCAGTTTCTTAAAAATGAAAATACGGATGTAAGAACATAACATCCTCTCGGCTTCAGATGTGGATGGTTTTCAAGATACTAGATGAAACACTACATATAACAAAATGGCAGCTACTCTTGTGACACAGTGCTCCATAATAGCATACACAGTAACAAACATTCGTACGTACTACCTACACACACACATTCGTATATACTACCCACACACACACATACATACATACACAGCTACATACATAGGCCTATGTATGTACATACACATTCATTCATGCATATTATGTAGAAACAGGAATACATCCTCCCCCATCCACATATACATTCTCCCTCTTACACATTCTCATCTTCTCTCTACCTTAGTACAGTTGTGCAAGAAGTTACTTTACCCCCATGGAGTCCCTCTTACCCTAGCACACACCTTGGTCTAATAATGGAAGAGAGATATGAATGAATGATAGTAAAATATATACAGTAATGACAAAAATGATTGGTAGATCAGTTGCTTGGAAACTTGAATCATAACGTAACAAAATGATTAAGCAAGAGAGCATTATGATCAAATAAAGAAACTCCCTTCTGCAATTGTACCAATCAATATGCTTCCCTTCATAGTCATATATACATAGTACTTGTAAAGATGTTTACATGCATTATGTGTATTTGTATGCATTCTATACATACACAAATTCATTCCAATGCTCTCTTTCTCTCTCTCTCTATTGTACAGTAGCCTATACACCTACGATCCTACACCATTCTTTATACTGAAATTACTCAGCTTATATCTAACTAGCATATATGGGAAAAATGTCGCTGTATAAACAAAAGATGTGTAATGAAAAGGTCTAGTTAATCTAATGAAGCTGAAATTTAGGTAAAGAAATAGTAGGCTACATAATCATGAATTCAATTTTTCTCCTTCTTGATCCACTCCTAAATCCATGACCCATATAATAGTGTAAATTTTTAATGTCTGAACAAATACTTTTAACAAAATGACAATATCGAGTGTTGGAAATAGCTGGACAAAGTACTGACCTGGAGGAATTAAATCTTTTATACGAGAGTTAGTTTCTTGCTCAACCTGTGAGTTGATCTCCCTCAGCACAACATCACTGCTGCTGAAGTCCACTGTCTTAGATAAACTTAAGTACTGTTCATGCAGCAAAGTCAGGTAATCATTTGACACAGATAGCTTGTCAGAGATGTATGCTAAGTTTGAGGTACGGAGCTCAAAATCAGGAGACTCCCTCTGAAAGTAATAAGTTACAGTACTGAATACACAAAGATATTGCAATTAATATTGCACTAGTTGATTACCCCTAATCTGTTATCTAGCTATGTACTGCATTATATTTGTTGCAATTTGTCTTGATTTGAGAGAACCAGTGCCTTTTTGCAAGATTATAAGTAAGTGCATTACTTATAACACCATTATTTATGGGGGAAGAAATGAGAACAGGATTGCATTTCTGTAATGTTAAATCAATCAATAATACTAGTATCAATAACCACGACTGATTAAAAATTTTCACTATTATACCTTCATGTCAGTGAGGAGGTCATGGAAGGCATGGTGCAGGTCATGTGGGGTCACTACCAGACGGAGGGCTGAGTGCATCTGCTCCCGTGTCTTCCCTCCTGCCCCACCATACGTCATGGCCAGGGCTGCCATCACACTGAAGGGCGAGAAGAACAGATTCCCGGTGTTCCCTCGGGCAAGGGTCTGAAGGTTAAAAGGTGAATGTTAGGGAAGTACAGCATGCATACGAGTATTATCAACATTTTTCCATTATGAAAGGACTACAGTATTATGTAGCGAGGGAAGATAGATCTACTCAGGGTGTTACTGTACTACCATTATGGGGATGGAAAATCAAGGAAATGCCTGGCTTCCTTTTTCTGTTCCAGATATTTGTTGACAATTATAATTTCTTTCGTTTTTGCCTACTATCATAGGGTCAGATCCAGCTACACAATATACATACATCAGGGAAGCAATTACTTATGCCAGATGTAATTCTAAACATGAATCCTTGTCTTAACATCACAACTCATTAGGTAACTGGACAGTGAACTATTCCCCACAACCACACTTCCTGGGGCAAGAATGATATAGTCCCTTATAAAAACCTAATTTAATGATGCTTCTACCATGGCCAACCCCCCGATAGGATGCACCCAGGAGGGAGTGGGGCATTACTACTAAGAATGAATGAGTGGCAAGTGGACTGGACTACAAAACATTTGGATGTCTTCAGGTAAGGTTTGTATGTAAAATGAAATAATCCTTCTCTATATTTAAAGTCTGAAGGTCCCATTCACAGGGTCAAAAGTTTGATGAGTCTCTTCCACATTCCAACTTTAAAAGACAACAGGGTCTAATGAGCTTAGATGACAAAAGATGAACTGAAAATCAGTGATGCTTCTAATAGTCTAATTAGTGTATACAAAAGTCTAACAGTGTATACAAAAAATAAATATGTACAGTATATCTGCAAGACAGAGATGAAGGACAGCAAGCATGAGGGAATACGAAGGAGAGGAGAAAAAATGGAAAAGAGGAAAGGCAGCAAGTCAGGTCCAAAGGAATGCCCAAACCCTTAAAATAATCTCCACATCCTGGCAGCCATTAAAGATGGGCGTGACATAAGATTTCTGGGACACTGTGTAAGTAAGTCAAAGAAGAGAGAAACATGAAAGAGAATGTTGCATAATATGCTATGACACTGTACCAAAGTGTGACACAATACAGCATTATGGGAAATACCGTACAGTATCATACTGGAAATACTGTAATATATAGATATAGCCATAGAAAATGAAGTATTATACAACATGCTTTGTTCAGGCCTTTGTAAAGTATGAGATTCAAGTGGAACTGACTCACAATGTAGAGATCCCTGGTAAAGTTGTTCTGACTTGGTGTCAACATGGTGACTGCTTCCTGGTGAGGATATGCCAGGATTGATGGGCCTGGCCTCTGAGCCTGCTCCTCCTCACCCATCCCTACCACCACTGACGACATTACCAAGCACTGCCTGCAAATCCAGTCATACGGTATGGTAATCACTTTCAGCTTTTGGTAGATATTCCAAGCAAGTGATATATACTGGCAATCATGGCTATTCTACATGAAAACACGTTATGAGGTACAGTCGGCCACAGGTATTCGTATACACCACTGTAACGTTTGGGGTTCGTAACAACTAAAAAATTTAGTACATAAATTTCATAACACCAATCTTCTCTAGTAATGTTATTTGGCTCCAACTTGAATCAGTCAGTAGAATAATGCCTACAGTATGTGTAGAATAAAGACCCTTTGTAACCAATGCTCTGTGTACCAATTCCTAAGGCCGACTGTGCATGTCAATATTTTGGTCAGGTTATGTCTCTGGAAGGTACAGGTTACCAATAGTCTGCCAAGGTCTTGGTTAGGTTAGGTTAAGCTAATTCTAAAACATAAATACTGCAAAAACTATGTATTTAATATATTCTTTGCATGTTTTGGCCCTCAATTTCCCATGACCTTCAAGCCCTGCCCATTTTGTGTGGAGCAGCCTTAAAGGGATCAAACATGGTCAAATTATCATGTCTCAATTTACTATACATATTGAGAAAAATAGGTAATAATGCCAAAAGAAATTTGAAATTGAGCCACAAAATTGGAAAGCACAGTTTTTTCCCAATTTTTTTAGATAATCCATCATTAATATATATGCTGAAATGTAAGGGCGACAAGGTATTCTGACCATGTTTGCCCCCCCACCCCCAGGCTGGAGTGAGGGGTTAAACATTAAATAATTAATATCTATATGGTCTAGACTTTAGTATCAGCCTGACTTGACCTGACCTAACCAAACCTAATTGGACTGGGACAGACTACTAGGACCTAACTGTTGCAATCTCCCGGGACTTAAATGAGGCAAACTTTTGGGGGAGGGGGAGGCAAACATGGTCAAAATTACTGTTACCCTTAAGATTCAATATATCTTTGGGAATGATGGATTATCCAAAAAAAAAGTTGGAAAATAGCTTAATTGCTTTCCATTTCTGTGACTCAATTATTACCAAAAGAAAAATAAAGATCATACAATATATTCAACTTTGTGTGTGTCATCTAACGTTACAGCTTTATCCCTACCTTCTCATATTCAAGAACATTCATAGTGTATATAATTTATTATGATGGTGTGGTAGTGGTATGATGACTCCAAAGACAAACAACAGAACAATCGTATCGGTACCACGCCATTGTATGCACCACAAATGTTCTTGAATATGGCCCAGAGCCTCAGATCATGATACATTTCCTAATACTAGTAATTATCGCCCTCCGTTATTACCAAATGTAATTATACTACAGTATGCCTTTATAGAACTACAGGAAAAAAAAAACATCCAACCAGAAAATAATGATAAATTTAATTATTATACTATGCTTTTATAGAACTGCAGGCCATAAAAAAAAATCCAACCAGAAAATAGCAAACGAAACTGCTGATAAGATTTACCGAAAAAAAAAAAAAAAAATAATAATAATAATAATAATTACAATACTTATTTTTATGTTCAGCCTAAGTTATTTATACACCTTTAGTACGGTACAAGCCCCAACAACTCTGGGCAACGTCGCTGCTATGGGCCATGAAGTTATTTTAATACATGGTGGGAAATTAACAAGAGCTTTAACTGACAGTACTGTATTTTGGAAATGACAGGCCCGTATGTATTTGCTCACCAGATGAAGGAGGAACTACAGCGTGAAAAAGCCATTGGGTGGAAAACGTCATGAAGTAAAAATAAACGGCATACACTTTCTTGTCACCTTGCCTTCAGGTACTACAGCAAAAACACTCTGTAGATAATTGCAGGAGACACAATATAGCATAGATCTTTCTGTACAAGTAGAGCACACAATTGCTTCCACTGTAAGTAAATTTCTATGAATGTCCACACTGGGGAATGGGGATCGAATATGGATGCAAGACCCAGGCACCAACCACTGTGCCAATACCACCACTAACTAAAGAGAAGGTGGAGAGAAGACCCAGGCACCAACTACTGTACCAACATCACCACTAAAGAGAAGGCGGAAGAAACCTCACTATCAACTAATGACATGTAAGTTAGGTAGCCCGGTATTTATTGAAAGAATTGCTGTTTTGTAGTAGTGTTGCCAGATCCGGCTAGGTTCCAGTATTTTGCCCTGGTACTGTACTTTACCACGGTTATTTCCCGGTAGTCTGCTGTGGTCTTGGTTAGGTTAGGTTAGGTTAGGTCAGAATAATTTCCAAATTATGTTTGTAAAACGGGGCATATATCGAAAACGGGGCACTCCGAGAGAAACACCATAGATGAAAAGTATGTTAGAATGGTCCAAAATAGTGGGTAGTGATACTAAAATAAACAATATAGTGAACACAGTACTTCTGTAAATATTTACCGAAATATTTACCTTTACCCTCCTTGGTAGGTGGATTTATCTGATAACTAACATTAAATTCTACCCTTACCATGGAATACTATACATACTGTACAAAGTAAAGCACACAATTGCATGTGGAAATAATAGTTAAATCTCCAGTGTGGACATTCATAGAAAAGCTATATAGATCTTATTACACAGTGACAGGATTCGGTTTGTTTACATCCGTGGTGTCCTTAGCAGTGTAAGTGTTGCCAGGTCTGCTTGACGACATTTCCCCAACTTCAATATCAGAATTTCTCTTTTTACCTCAAAAATTCCTTGTTTACTCTTGAAGATAGTCGTATATTTATAATTATCTACTTGATAATTATTTCGTCTGGTAGATATTTCCCCATTTACTGTTGAACAATCTTTATATATTTTCTCCATTGGTATCTCTAATTTCCCATGTCTAGAGAAAATTCTCTATATTTGGCAATACTGCTCTTTAGACATTATAGAAAATACACTACTTATATCGTAGACTATTATATTCATTTTTGTTTTCAAGAGTGTGATATGCTTTTTGCTCGTAATTTGTCGTGATTTGAGAATTATACATTGTTTTACAAGTAGTTTATGAAGTTAGCTAGGTAACGACTATTTTGTCATCGAAGTCATCAATCGTAGGCCTATACTGTAACTAATTAAAATGTCAATACTCAATACTCACTCTATAGACAAGGCTATATATATTTTAATCCATACGGCCACTACACCCTGCACTGTGCGTTTATTCAGCAAACTGGTATTATAATTATCTGTTATCCTCGTCACCGTATCACACCTACAAAATTAATAACACAGCGGTCAATACACAGATAAATAAATGCTTTGCTCACGGTAAAAGATGTCTGCTGAGGACAGGTGTTGTGTAAGACAAGGCTAGGGAGGCGATGCGATAGAGTTAGTTGGTGGCAGGCAGAGTCTAAAAATATCTGGGAAGGTAGCAGAAAAAGCCAGGTAAAAACACAGGAAGGTCGTGCAGCAAAAGGATGAAATGTGAGTGATGGAATAATGGAAATGTGGGGTATAGGAAACATGCAGGCTGCAGTCTCACTCTTATCACTATATTGTTTTCCCCTTGATTTACAAATGTAGGGCTCAAGGTATAGGCTAGAATTCTCTGGACCATGGGCTACTTACTCTACTGTAGAATGACGATCGAGAAAAGACTTCCATAAAATACGTAGGCCTATTTCAGATTAGTATATAAATCACATCGAGCATTGCTAATAAACTTGAAGAGTGTGTAATTAACATAGAAACATCTACCCTTAAACCCCCCCTCCCCTCCCCCAGCACTGCCCCCTCCTCCCTCCTGCACATGCAACACACAGTTAAATTGCTTAGGAGAACTCGACTGAATGAAGTACGGTATACGGTAACTCTTCAACAACAACACAGTGGTGGGGTGTGTGTGTGAAAAGGGGTGGGTGTATACCGTGGGTGCTTTTGAGGAAGATAGAAAAATCATGGGAAACTTTATGAGATATCCCCCCCCCCTCCCCCCTCCCCCCCCCATAAAAAAACCACTTACCCAAACTTTCTAAGGTAATTATGTATGAGGTGTTGATGTTCTATGGTGTATTATAATTATAGGTGTGATAATATGGAGTAGGTATAAATAGGCCTAGATGTGTTCGTGAATATATGGTGTAATTTCGTATAGGAATGAACAGTGTATAATTATTCTGGTGACGTATTGTAATGTTGATGTAGGTGTGGTGTAAATTTACTTAAGGAAAGGAACTCGTAATGGTAAATTGGAATGCTACTAATTCCTCCAAACTAAGCCAGGAAACAGACGACTTGAATGTTACTAATAGGGGATCTGTTTCGTGGCAGAATTTGAAGGAATCAGCAAATAGCCCTCCAATTTAACAAAAAGAGAATCTCCCCTTAAGGACCCTGTGATCGTGTATGAAAATAAATTGGAGGCTTCTTATTCCTCCTGACCATGCCACGAAACAAGAGGCTCCTTCTATATAGGTGGTGTCTCGTGGTAATATTTGAAGGACTCATGTATCTCCAATATTCTGACTACATCACTCACAGGGTCCCTTAAGGTGTCGCTTCATAATTAACGTGGGTATCGTGAGGTGAAGCAATAAGTGTTGGAATAAAATAAAATTAATAGAGGGGTGGTTTTGTGATAGATGTGGTGTGTGTATGTCATGGTGATGTAGCCAATGGTGATGTGATAATTATGAATGTGATGTATATGTTTTGTGATGTGATTATTATGGATGTAATGTGTTTGTTTTGTGATGTAATATATATAATAGATGACTGAAATGTGTATGAAGTATGTACATTTATGGT
>JAWQEG010000305.1:0-10000 GCA_033782935.1 Petrolisthes cinctipes
ATATTGACCTTGGTTGTTTGGTGTTGCTGTGTGTGTATATATAATCCTTTACTACTGACCTTGGTTGATTGGTATTGTTATGAAGGAAGTGGTGAGGTGGCATGAGTGCATGTAGGTTACTCTTGAGGGGTGAAGAGACCATACTGGCATCATACTTCTCTTCCTGGCATAGAGTAGCACACCTGGTACTCCCTGTAAACACACACACACACACACACACACACACACACACACACAGTATTAATATTACATAGCATAATGGTAAGAGAAGTATCATTTTATGGCCTCCCTCCATTTACTCTTTCTATATATATAATTTACTCTTTTATTGACAGTACGTACAGTCGTGGCCAATAATAATCATACACATTGGGTGGACTCATGTAAACGTTTGATAGCTTCCTTCTGTTTGTTAGCTGAGAGACTTTACAATAAATAAGTTAAATATCATCTTCTAATTTATTACAAGCAGCTATTCATTCACTAATCAAAGCAATAACACACACACACACACACACACACACACACACACACACACACACACACACGTTAAGTACCATCATCTAATTTACTACAAGCAGCTATTCATTCACTAATCAAAACCATAATTATAAGAAACGTAAAAACATTAGTCAATAATTTGTTTTAAGTTATCCATAATTATGTGTATTGAAACTTAAGCCCAAGACTGTACACTCGTGATACATAATTTCTGACCAGAGTGTGAGGATCGAGAAAGCTTCGAATCGCCTGGTATTGTTCATTTCCCCACCCAGTACACTATAGAGGCTGAGTTCGAATGCAGGGTATGTGTGTGTGTGGTGCCTGCCGTTCGTCTATGGTCAGGTATATTACGTATTACGAGTGTACCTTACATAATTTATCTACATTCAATATCCATTTCTATAACGTGTTGATGGCCTGTAGCGACAACCTTCCCCAGAGCGTTGGTTGGGGCTTGTACTAAAGGGTAAAATAAAGGGTTAAGGAGAGGGTATAGTTTAGGCATTTTTTGGAGATAATGATGCCTCCAGACTATTCTCAGCAACAGAACACCATTATTTTTGTTAATCTGGTTCTGTTTCCTAGCATAGTTTGGAGGAAATCAAGGCACTCTAATGTATGTACAGTTGGACACATGAATGGGTGGTACAGCCCAGGTGAAAGATACTTGTCCCATTTGAGTAACCACCAGTGTCTATTATCAGGTACTTGCTTTTTATTACCATCCTCAATACTGACTTCTGCCCCTGATGTCTCCTATTTGGCACTAAGGACTTGATATTGGGAGAAATTGACCATCTTTCACTTGGGCTGTACCACGAATTCCTGTGTCCAACTGTACCTAAAGTATACTCTCCCCTTAATAAATGTAAATAAAGAACTTGAAATAAAAATATATACAGTAAGTCTGCCTGCATGACAAATCTTACCTAAGGTGTGGTGGTCTCTGTATTGAAGCATCTCTCTCATGGTACACATTCGGTACTGATCTGTGGAAAGGGGTGGGTGATAGATTATATTGTTGGTGAAATGGAAGGTCTCTGATTCCTCCAAACTATGCCACCAAGAAACAAGGTCCCTTAATTGTATCATTGATGGTTTCTGATTCCTCCAAACTATGCCAAGAAACAGATCCCTTATTTAGTACCTTTGATGGTTTCTGATTCCTCCAAACTTTGCCAAGAAGAAACAAGGTCCCCTATTTGTATCATTGATGGTTTCTGATTCCTTCAAACTATGCCAAGAAACAAGGGTCCCCCTATTTGTACCATTGAGTACGTCTGTTTTCTGGTATAGTTAGGAGGAATCAGTAGCCTTCCACTTTGAGAAAGGGACAAAGTAGATGAGGTCACTAAATAATTACAGAAATTATGCTAATCGATAACAAACGAATTGAATGTTAATAATCATTATCATACAAATAGGAAGAATGATGATGATAGTAGTAGTAGTAGTAGTTGTAGTGTAGTAGTAGTAGTAGTAGAAGTAGAAGTAGAAGTAGTAGTAGAAGTAGAAGTAGAAGTAGTAGTAGTAGTATAAGTAGAAGTAGAAGTAGTAGTAGGTGATAGTTAGTAGTAATAGTAGTAGTAGTAAAATAAAACAACAACCATTCCAACCAACCAACCCACCAACCAACTCACCCACCAACCATCCAACCATCCAACCAACCCACCATCCCACCAACCCACCAACCAACCAACCCAACAACCAACCATCCAACCAACCCACCAACCCACCTCTAACCACAGGAGGGGCAGAGGGCAGAGTACAGTTGAGTCGAAGCAGAAGATCCGAGTAGAAGGCGTGGAATATGCAGTTACCAGACGCAGTGAGGAGTCGTGTAGGGGTGGCGTGGGGAGGCGTGCACTCTGCCACCGACCACGGCCACACGCCTCTTGTGGCCAGCTCGTTGTTCATCTAGACACACAGAGGGACGAAGGAAATGAAGACTGTAGATGAAGGAAATGTAGAATGAAGATGAAGGAAATGAGGGAAATGAGAACTGAGATGAAGGAAATGAAAACTTGGGATGACGGAAATGAAAACTGAGGATGAAGGAAATGAAGACTGTAGATGAAGGAAATGAAGGAAATGAGAACTGGGGATGAAGGAAATGAAAACTGTAGATGAAGGAAATGAAAACTGTAGATGAAGGAAATGAAGACTGTAGATGAAGGAAATGAAGGAAATGGATGGATGAAGGAAATGAAAACTGGGGATGAAGGAAATGAAGACTGAGGATGAAGGAAATGAAGACAGGATGAAGGAAATGAAAACTGAGGATGAAGGAAATGAAGACTGAGGATGAAGGAAATGAAGACTGAAGATGAAGGAAATGAAGACTGAGGATGATGAAATGAAGACAGAGGATGAAGGAAATGAAGACTGAGGATGAAGGAAATGAAAACTGAGGATGAAGGAAATGAAACTGAGGATGAAGGAAATGAAGACTGAGAATGAAGGAAATGAAGACTGAGGATGAAGGAAATGAAGACTGAGAGTGAAGGAAATGAAGACTGAGGATGAAGGAAATGTAGAATGAAGATGAAGGAAATTAAAACTGGGGTTGAAGGAAATGAAGACAAGATGAAGGAAATGAAGGAAATGAAAACTAAGGATGAGGAAATGAAGGAAATGAGGATGAAGGAAAAAGCTTAATTAAATCATGAAGGGGAGCATAATTTTTTTTTTTTTTTTTTTTTTTTTTTTTTTTTGGCTGGTGAAATTGGAAGGTCTGTAATTCCTCCAAACTCTGCCACAAAACAGACAGACGACCTCAATGGTACACTTGTTGACATATGAAAAAAAAACAATAAAACACACACACACATCATCAAAAACACACACATTATAAAACATAGATTAGGATATTATTATGTCGTCTTTATAAACAAAACAACAACAACATTTTATTATTATTATTCTCTTCCTATATATACCCTTAATAATTATAACACACTATAATATACACACCCCATTTCAAGTGTGTGTGTTTCATAGGTCAGCAACTGTACTAATAGGGGATCTGTTTCGTGGCATATATAGTTTAGAGGAATCAGTATATATTTATAGAACCTTCCAATTCACCAACAATAAATAGAATTAAATATCTCCTCATATAAAGACTCTGTGGTCGTGTTTGAGAATTGGAGGCTTCTTCTGATTCCACCTGACTATAATTATATGCCTCGATACAAACTCCTTCCATGTAGATATTTGTCTCGTGGCAACATCTGAAGGATTCATTTACCTCCAATTTCTGTCTATATCACACACACACACACACACACACACACACAAACTCTCTCTCTCTCTCTCTCTCTCTCTCTCTCTCTCTCTCTCTCTCTCTCTCTCTCTCTCTCTCTCCTCTCTCTCTCTCTCTCTCTCTCTCTCTCTCTCTCTCTCTCTCTCTCTCGTCTCTCTCTCTCTCCTCTCTCTCTCTCTCTCTCTCTTACCAATACGTGTGTGAGTGCGAGAGAGAACACACACACACACACACACAAACTCTCTCTCTCTCTCTTCTCTCTCTCTCTCTCTCTCTCTCTCTCTCTCTCTCTCTCTCTCTCTCTCTCTCTCTCTCTCTCTCTCTCTCTCTCTCTCTCTCTCTCACACACCCCACTTACCAATACGTGTGTGAGTGCGAGAGAGACCTTAGTGCCCCTGTGTGATTGGGAAGGGTTGAGACAAGATGGCTGCACTTGCTGACGTTACGTTGTTTTTGGACGGCCACCTGTAGTCCTGTTGACGTCATTACCTTCTCATTCAACATACTCCAGTCTAGATCTGTGGGGAGGGGGGGGGAGTTAAGTTAGGTGGGGGGGGTAGGAGGAGGAGGGTGGGAGGGGAGGGGAGGGGTAGGAGGTGGAGGGTGGGAGGGGAGGGGTCGAGTGGGGTGTCAGGTAAGGTAGGGGGGAGAAGGAAGGGAGGAGGGGTGCAATGTTAGGTGGGGGGAAGGAAGGGAGGGGGCGGGTGGGGTGTCAGGGTAAGGTGGGGGGAAGGAAGGGAGGGGGGCGAGTGTATGCAATGTTAGGTGGGGGGTAGGGGGAGGAGGAGGGGAGGTAGGAGGGTGTTAAGTTTGGTGTGTGGGGAGGAGGGTGGGGGAGGGGAGGGGTGTTACGTTAGGTGGGGGAGGGGAAGAGAAGGTGTCTGGTTAGGTATAGGGGGAAGTGGGAGGGGGTGTAATTTTTATCAAGGGGTCACACACACACACACACACACACATACAAAGACGACCACAGAGACACAAAGAACAAAAAATAGAAACACACACACACACATTTTATCTCGCACACGCACACACACAATCTCTCTCTCTCTCTCTCTCTCTCTCTCTCTCTCTCTCTCTCTCTCTCTCTCTCTCTCTCTCACACACACACATAAACGAGAGAGAGAGAGAGAGACAGAGTCCACTAACACCCACAAACTAACCATCTTGAGGAATCTCTCGTGGAACCTGCAGCAGGAGGAACACGCCCTGTACTCCCCCTCCATCTCCTGCCTCAGCAACGAGGTGAGGGGGGCGGTGTAGCAGAGGCCCTGGGTGGTGATGCAGGGCTTAAACACCCTCCTGCAGCAGTCCTCCCCCGACAGCGCCTCCTTCAGTTCCGGGATGTAACAACGAAGTACCCAATCATCACACCTGTGTATATTGGAGGAAGGTGTATTGGGATGTGTTATTGTTGTTGTGTGTATTGGGGTGTGTTGATGTTGTTGTTGTTGTTGTTGTTGTGTGTGTATATTGGAGGGAGGTGTATGGGGGGGGGGTTGTGTTGTGTGTATTGGGGTGTCTTGTTGTTGTTGTTGTGGTGTGTGTATATTGGAGGGAGGTGTATTAGGGGGGGGTTGTTGTTGTTGTGTTGTGTGTATTGGGGTGTGTGTTGTTGTGTGTATTGGGGGGGGGGGGTGTTATTGCTGTATTGTGTGTATTTCGTCTGACACCTTTATTCTTATTGTAGCTGTCTTATAACATATAAAAATACCACGAATAAAAAGATCACACACACACACACACACACACACACACACACCTCACCTCCAGGACACATTACGTAGGAGTGAGGTAAGCTGTCGTCAAAAGTGTTCTCGTCTCCCAGTAGGTGATGGAAGCGTGTGTCTAGTTCCTCCTGTCTACCCACATCCTAGCAAATCCTTCAGTCACGGAGTTGGGGCCGTTCAGTGCTGCTGCTAAGTAGGTCTTGAGCTCTTTGTCTAGTCCTGCCTCTGTGTGTGAGTGTGGTGTGTGTATGGAGGGAGGATTAAGGAGTGTGTGTGTGTGTGTGTGTGTGTGTATGTGTATGGGGGGAGGGTATTAAGGAGTGTGTGTGGTGTGTGTATGAGGGAGAGTATTAAGGAGTGTGTGTGTGTGTGATAAAGAAGAATACATACATGCTTTATAAATAGGCATGGTGTTGAACATAAATAACATCACTTCACCATAAACAAATATAATTACGTTATTTGAGAACTTTAAGGACAATTTTGACACATGGAACACTTCAACCACAACATCACCAACATCTCCACACTGGCTCTCAAATATTAACGTATGGTATTGACATTTTTGGAGATTATGATTCCTCCAAACTATTCCCAACAACTGGAGGCCATGGCCGAGCAGTCCCGAGTCTGGTGACCGAAGCCGCGCAGATGCTGCCTTCGAAGAAACAGATATCACTATCACCCTGACTCCCATTTGGGGGTCCGAGCATCTGCCGGCTTCGGTCAACTAGACTCGGGACTGCTCGGCCAGACAGTCTGGGGAACTACAACAGCAACAACAACTGGAGGCCATTATATTTGTTAATTTGGTCCTGTTTCCTGACATACTTTGGAGGAATCAAGGCACTCAAATGTACTAAAATTATACTCCCCCCTTAAGTTATAGTATTGTTTAATTTGGTGCAACTGATTCTGGAATAGTCCTGGAATTGGAATAGTTTATAGGAATAAGTTGCTCCAGATTTACCAACACTGTACTTGCCCCTTAATAATATACTGTATAGTACTGACCTTCAGCGCATGTGGGTTGAAATTTGAGAGTTGCAGAGAACCAAGTCAGGCATTTCACTCCGGCTTCAGGCAACACAACACGAAGCTGCAAATTAAAAGTCTCTATTGGAAAGTCGGCTTTTTGGTATACCTTGTAATGTAATGTACAGCCGAGCTCGTAAATTCGCGACCACGTAGCCTACTTAGATGTTTATGCCATCTGAGCTGGTAACACTGTGTGGGGAAGGTGTCATTGTAGGTGAAAGATTGTATCATGTCCCTCTACTATGTTCCACCTACTCTGATTCCTCACCATATTAATGTTACCAGTGCAAATGGCATAAACATCTAAGTACAGTCACGAGCACTAATAAGTATTCAGGTGTGCTTCGAATACCTAGAGACAGTAAGTAAATGCACAATAAGATCTCCATTGGAATTAGTTCGTTGGTGGAATTGGTGGACTGTTCAAAGCATCAACCAAAGCTGTATACTTATTAGTGATCGTGACTGTACGTTGTCGCGAATTTACGAGCTTGGGTGTACGTGTCAGTCTGGAAAATTTGTCAGTCAGGAGATAGGACTAGTTGAACGAAAAATAATGGGTGTCCTGTGGTTGGAATAATAAATGTATGGAGGAATCAGTCATGCATTTACTCCAGATTTCATAAGTGTACCATGTAGGAAACAGGACCAGTTGAAAAAAAAAAAATAATAATAATAATAATAATAACACTAACACTACTTCTTCTACTACTACTACTACTACTACTACTACTACTACCACTACTACTACTACTACTACTACTACTACTACTACTACTACTACTACTACTACTACTAATGATAATAATAATAATAATAATAATAATAATAATAATAATAATAATAAAGTGTCTTGTCGCTTGGAAATTGTATGTAGTAATCAGTGATGCAGTTGCTCCCAATTGACCTAACCTGACCTGACCTGACCTGACCTTACCGTGCTCTGTGTCTCCTCGTTGTAGAAGATCCTAGTGGTGACCTGACATGACATCAACAGCGCCCCCAGGAGACAAAGTAATGTCACCCCCAACACACACAGGGACAGGCCGTGCCGATGGCGTGCCTGAGGTTGTGTACGTGTGCAAAGCCGTGCGCTGACGTGTAGGTGGCCAGGGTACGTAATGACCCTCTCACCGTCTGTGTTGTGAGAGAGAGAGAGAGAGAGAGAGAGAGAGAGAGAGAGAGAGAGAGATGGGTTGATTGAATGAGTTTTGTGTTGTAGAGAGAGAGAGAGAGGAGAGAGAGAGAGAGAGAGAGAGAGAGAGAGAGATGCTTGAGTGACTATGGTACCCTTCGTTGTAAAGCAAATATATATATAACTTTTGACATAAGTCGTAATACACGATAGGGATGACTGAACAAACTAATAATAATAATAATGCATGACCAATATTTACAAGTGCAATCTCTTCTCCAACATAACTATCAGTATAATATACATCTCTGTCCCTCACCAGTAAATCGGGATCCTGCTGGGGAATATTCTTGAGTGCTGGGTTGGTAGGAAAGCCTTTAAAGTGGAGTGGGACTTGGAGGATGAGGGGGAAGTAGAGGAGGAGGAGTAGGAGTAGGATGATGAGGAGATCTTCTTAACCACCACCACCATTATCTCTCGACCCTCTTCGACGACCCAGGAAGGTGTTTGAATACCTTAGACTAGCTAGAGATGATGATGATAATGGTAGTGGTGGTTGTTGTTGTTGTTGTGATGGTGTTGATGTTGATGATGATGGTGGTGGTGGTGGTGTCTCAGGGCCAACACCATTCATTGTTTGTTCGTGTGTGTGTGTGTGGAGGACTGACTGACTGACTGACTAACTGTGATGGAGAAATATAGTAAATAGGATTAGATTATATTATTATGTTACTTATGATGGTGGTTTTATTTCACTTATACGATGTTATATTAGTTATGTTTTTGTTTCACTTATACGATGCTCTGTGGGGGAGGTAAAGTAAATATAGGATTATAAATTATTTGACTTGTGTTAGTTTAGTTGGATGGAGAAATAAAGTACAGTATATATGATTGGAAAGTTTATCACTCATTGTTGTGTGTCTGAAAAAAAAAAGTGTTTGTTTGGTTTTCATTCCCACCTATGATATTCTGTTGGATAGGTAGATGCAGGTTAGTATGGGGAGAACACTCACTCACATACACTCACACATACACACACGTACACTTCCACATACACACACGTACGTACACTTTTCCATATACACACACACAGTTTACACACTCGTACACTTCTCTACATACACACATATTCACACACGTACACTTTTCCCTATACACACACATACACTTCTCCACATACACACATATACACACACGTACACTTCTCCACATACACACACATACACACACGTACACTTTTCCACATACACACATATACACACACGTACACTTCTCCACATACACACACATACACACACGTACACTTTTCCACATACACACATATACACACACGTACACTTCTTCACATACACACATATTCACACACGTACACTTTTCCACATACACATAATAAATACACACGTGACACTTTTCCACATACATACATATACACACACGTACACTTTTCCACAAGCACACATATACACACACGTACACTTCTCCATATACACACACATACACACACGTACACTTTTCCATATACACACATATAAACACACGTACACTTCACATATACACATATACACACACGTACACTCTCCACATACACACATATATACACACGAACACTTCCACATACACACACACGTACACTTCTCCACATACACACACATACACTTCTCCACATACACACACATACACACACGTACACTTCTCCACATACACACACATACACACACGTACACTTCTCCACATACACACACATACACACACGTACACTTCTCCACACACACACACACACACACTCTCTATCACTAAAATTATATAACTTTAATAACCACTACGAAGTCGATAGGCTTAACACAAACAAACAAACAAACAAACAACAAACATAAAATAAACAAACAAACAACAAACAACAAACAAACAAATAAACAAACAAACAAACAAACAAACAAACAAACAAACAAACAATAAATAAATAGGACTGGAAAATATAATAAATAACTCATGTTTGTGTGTCTGAATGTGTTTGTAAAAGTCTGGTGAAAAGAGATACAGATATTGGATTACATGGGACTTCACTATACCAACTGTCAATATAAGGGAAGAAGGATTACATAGATAGATGTAACTGTATCGTGTATATAAAGGTATCGAGCAGTGGTGTGTGTGTGTGTGTGTGTGTGTGTGTGTATGTGTGTGTGTGTGTGTGTGTGTGTGTGTACCTGCTCATTAAGTGTGTGTGTGTGTGTGTGTACCTGCTTTTTTATTGTGTGTGTGTGTGTGTGTACCTGCTCTTTTGGTGTGTGTGTGTGTACCTGCTCTTTAGATGTGTGTGTGTGT
>JAWQEG010000305.1:15000-178926 GCA_033782935.1 Petrolisthes cinctipes
GGGTCGCTATTCATAATAAAACATCTCACAGTTTGCACTTGTCTGAATGTTTTTTTTTTTTTTTATATATTTTTTTTTATTAATATTATTATTATTTTTTTCTTTTTGCATTAATGAACGCACTCGCTAAGGTGTGTGTGTGTGTGTATGTTTTTTCTGTTTTTTTTACAGGACCATTATTTCGAAGCAGTGAACCATTTTCCTCTTATTTTAGTACTTACGAGCCTATATTTTTACAAAGCATATCTCCAATATATAAATAAATAAATAAAATAAATAAATACCTTAAAAATGAAAAAAAAAAAAAAAATGCCGGGTCCTAGTTAATAATTGTCATGAATAATTGAACACTCACGAACAAAAATTTTATCTCAGGAATGCATAACCTTTACCTTAAGGACCCTGTGATCGTGTATGAAAATTGGAGGCTTCTGATTCCCCCTGACCATGCCACGAAACGAGCTCCTTCCCTATAGAGCAGCTGGTGTTTCGTGGCAATATTTGAAGGACTCATTTATCTCCAATTTTCTGACTACATCACACACAGGGTCCCTTAATGAGGAAGTACAGTGTTGGTAAATCTGGAGTAACTGTTGATTCCTCCAAACTATTCCAAGCAACAGAAGAACACCATTATTTTTGTTTATCTGGTCCTGTTTCCTATAGCATACTTTGGAGGAATCATGGCACTCCAATGTAACAACAAAAGTGAATTACCACCTTTAATCAATACGGTCCCTGAATCCATATCCATATCTGCATCTCGTGACACACTATATACTGATCAAGTTGATATGGTCATCATGGTGTGTAGAAATGGTAGTAGTGTTAATAATTCTTTATTGTTACATTGGAGTGCCTTGATTCCTCCAAAATATGCTAGAAAACCGAACCAGAAGAGCAAAAATAATGGTGTTCTGTTGCTTGGAATAGTTTGGAGGATTCATATGTTGCTCCAGATTTGCCAACACAACAAAACTTCCCCCTTAAGGACCCTGTGATCGTGTATGAAAAATTGGAGGCTTCTGATTCCTCCTGACAAAGCCGCAAAACAAGCTCCTTCCATACATGTAGTGTTTCGTGGCAATATTTGAAGGACTAGTGTTTACCTCCAATTTTCCGACTACATCACGGTCCCCTCAAGCCATCATGCAACCAGAAACGCCACAATTACTAGAACAACTTTGACGAGGATTGGCTGGATACTAAGCATACATGACTATTACACAATGCTTATAAACGAATGAAAACACCAGGGCAGAGCTATTCACAAAACATCTTAAGAGGTTTTTTTTTGGACTTGTTCGTATATATGTTTGCAATACTACTGACTTCACCATATAGTGTCTCAAGCTCATTTCGAAGCAGTGAATGAATGGTTTGTTATTCTATCTATTAGTATGTGCTTATATTAATATGATTTCGAAGCAGCTACGGGTTATATTTCTGGCCATGAATATACGCTTACCTCACCATAGTGTCTCAAGCTCATTTCGAAGCAGTGAATAGTTTGTTATTCTATTTATTAGTATGAGCTTATAATAATATGATTTCGAAGCAGTCTCGGGTTATAGTTCTTGCCATGATGAATAAACGCTTACGAACAAAATTTTAACTCGAGAGTGCACTTTACTTTAGTGACTACCGGCCCAGCAGATGACCTCAATGCATATTTTAACGGGGGCCGGATCCGTTTCGTGACGCCCTCCAATTTATAAAAGGGTACAGTACAGTCGGCGGCAAAAGTCCTGTCGCCTCACTTGCTTCACCGAGGCACGCGATGTTCATAGACTCGATATTATTAGGTGTAGAAAACAATGCGTATTTCTCGAGTCCATGAACACTGCCTGTCTCGGTAAAGCAGGTGAGGCAACAGGACTTCTGCCGCCGACTATACACCCCTAATTTACTTAAGGACCCCTGTGATCTTGTATGGAAATTGGAGGCTTCTGATTCCTCCTGACTATGCCACAAAACAAACTCCTTCCATATAGGTGGTGTTTTATAGCAATATTTGAAGGACTCACTAACCTCCAATTTTCTGACTACATCACAGGGTCCCTTAACTGTATATATATATATGGCTTTTCTTGAAGGCCATTTTATACGAGTTGTCCAAATGAAGTGTTCTTTTAACATCTATAATTGTGTATAATAGTTACCCCCGCAGTGCAACACATTATTTAAATTGTCATAGAGTAAAGTGGCGGAATTACTGAACGCAAATGTAAAGTGAGTCTCATTTCGTGGAGAAAAATGCTTCCCAGTTGTGTATGTAGCCTACATAATGAATGAAGCCTACATAATGAATGAAGCCATAATTATACAGCCCGTGTTACATTGGAGAGGAATGTGTTTGTAATGATGGAGTTATTTTTGTGGCACCATTCACTTTCTGGACGTAATAGTTACATAGTTAATGTTGTTGTTTATCTGGCAGGGGAGGGAAGAGTATAACATAGCAACACAAATATCTTTAAAATTAAGGGGTGATTCTCTATATGGTAAATTGGAAGACGAGTGATTCCTCTTAACTATGTCAGAAAATAGAAGGCCTTAATGTAACTAATAGGGGATGGGCTGTTTCGTAGTATAGTTTGGACGAATTACAAACCTTAATTGCAATCACCAACAAGAGAATCTCCCCTTTTAGCAGTACAGGACAATAATGTAAATTCAGAGTAACAAGACAACCGTATATTCTTATTAATGAAGGTTAACAGTTAGACCATTAGTAGGAATATAATTAATTAGTAGATATATAGAGTATCACATAACATCACAATAATGTTTTAGGGAGTTGTTGGGTTTGTGTAAGACGTAGAGGTAGGATAATAGTGCCCAATTTCTACTTCTTTGGCTTCCATATGTTGAAGTGCCACTCGGTCCTGTACTGACCAATTAATATAAAGCTGTTATCCATTGTGTGTACATATAGAATAATAATAATAATAATAATAATAATAATAATAATAATAATAATAAAAGTAATAAAAGTAATAAAAGTAATAATAGTAATAGTGAGATTTGCATTAATGATTTGACCTGACCTTCCACCTGACAGAAATGAGTGATGTGTGTTCCCGGCGTCGATGGTGGTGGTGCGTGTGTGTGTTGAGTGTATTAGTGGTTGTACTCACAGTGACAGCCTTAGTAGGTGTGGTGTGTTGGCATGTTGCTCGACACACGGCACTACAAGAAGCACAACACAGACAAACACAACTTGCACACCATCACAACTTTTCTTCACATCATACCACCTTCTCCTCTACAAGTAAGTTAAGGGGGTATAATTATAGCACATTGTTTTGGGTGGTAAATCTGGAGTAAGTGATTCCTTCAAACTATTCCAGGCAACAGGATACCATTATTTTTCTTCATCTGGGTCTGTTTCCTGGCATACTTTGGAGGAATCGAGGCACTCCAATCTTTCAAATGTACACTATCCCCTTAATTAATTATTCTTCGGTAAATATAACCGGTATTTGTTTTTATAGTGTTTATATTTATTGCAGGGTTTATCAGTCCTCATATTGTACCACAAACCAAGTGATTACACTAGTACCCTCTGGTGGTAGAATTAGTCATGTCTTTACAGTGGAATCTAATGATGATGTAACATAGAACAAAAAACAAACACTGATCTAGACCAGAAAGACCTTCTAATAGTCACAAGGGAAAATGAGACAGAGAGAAGTGATTCCCATATGAACAAGAGAAAGAATTAAGGGACTGTTGAAGAGAGTAAAGGAATTGGTCCAGCTGGCAGGTGTACGCCATTCGAATCTGACTGTACAGGATGCGTCTCCAGACAGTTGGCTCCTCTTTGCCGATGACGTCTCTAATTGGTTAAGCCAGTACATACAGTATGATTGGTGGATACAAGTATTTATTCAATATTTAAATATAAGGTCTACGATGTGGTGGTGTAGTGTGTTAGAGCACCTGTGTGGTACGCTGTTAATGCACCTGACGTTGGGTCCGGTTAAGTTATTAAGGCTATGGAGAGATGTGGGAAGGGAGATACAATGGACCAATCACTGACAGTGCTGGCTAGACCAATCGGAGACGTCATCGGCAAACAGGAGCCAACTGTCTGCAGACGCTTCCGACTGTAGGCCTAGACCCTGAATGAGTCCAATTCATCTGTGGAAGTGACTCGGTAGTAGCAGTTGTCCTCGTCTCATAATGGCTGGTCCTGGATAAGGTCTGTGTTCCGTTGACACCACACGTTCACTACTGATTGAAACAGCTTTCTAAAATTGTACTTGGTAATTGATCGTGTAAAGGATCTCATAGAATCACTCCCAGGAGGGAGCAACACTCTATATTTACTATAATTTCTTACTTTCTCTCCCGATCCATGCCACACACAGACTGACACAACAACAACTGAGACTACAGCAACAGGTGTGGGGCAATACAAACACCAAATGATAATGCAGATAACAAGAACCAAGAGATGATCCAAAGGAGATGCAATTGGCCTGAATTTGACAACTACACTGAAGAAACACCATTGCCCGATATGCCTCTGTACTCATATTAAATAGATCTTAACACGTGAGTCATTAGATGTTGTAACAGTACCAGAACCATATAGCAGCACATTTCGCTCAAAAAAAAAAAAAACACTATGAATATATTACTCTATTTAGGTATCAATGATGGTATGAGTATATTTTACTGAATTTGTAGAAGTTGTGCTTCTTAACTTTCCAATACCGTACAAAGTCAAAACATTACCCTTTGCCCACTGATGGGTGTTATACATTACCCTTTGCCCACTGATGGGTGTTATACATTACCCTTTGCCCACTGATGGGTGTTATACATTACCCTTTGCCCACTGATGGGTGTTATACATTACCCTTTGCCCACTGATGGGTGTTATACATTACCCTTTGCCCACTGATGGGTGTTATACATTACCCTTTGCCCACTGATGGGTGTTACAACCATGAGGAACCACTACTGGACTATAGTTGGGTCAGCATTATGATCACGGAACTGACATTATAGTTATCAAGACTCTCGTTTAAATGGCTTACCAAGTGCAATAATATTCTAATAACACGAAACAAAGGAGTTGGCCTTAAACTTGCCAGAGGACTGAAGAGAAATGTGCTTATATGCTACCCACTTGAAGTATAGTACAAAATTAATAAGATACCAGTACAGTACTTGATACCAATGTTTGTGTACATACCAACTTTACATTGTACTTTTAATATAAGGAATTTTTCACTGTATCTTAATGTTGTGATAAATGTTTTTTGATGCAGTGGAGCATATATTTCTTTCTCCTAAAGCACCCAATAATCTGCCACAGTAGGGAACAGCAGGGGGGCCAGCAAGGGATCTCTATCAGAAAGACACAGCAAATGTTTTGACAGGGGAAAAATGAAATGGAAACCATGTAGAGGGCCAGAGGCGGCTGAAATCCTTAACTGGAGATGGGCAGTGAGGACATCAACAGAAAAATCTGTGGAATAAATGTCAAAATCATCAACATTAGGAAAGAATGAACACCTGCCGGGAGGACAGACAATACTATTAATAGAGACGTAAGAAGAGTGTCATGTTGAGAACACCACCCTAGGGTACATCCTTAACCTGGGTGATCGGGTGAGAAGTAGAACTGACTATAAGCTGTATACACATGGACAGTCCAGTGGGAGAGAAGTTCTGGAGCAACACCACGAGTTTCCCACGGACACCAAAAGCAAACGGTGATCAGAATGTGATGCTTCCAGAAAATATCATAGTTTCTCCAAATCAAAATCATCAGACATTGAATAAAGGCAGAGGAGATGCTAAGTTTCCAACTGGATCTGAGGGTTAATAGTACTGTCCTGTACTATGAACATGATGGAACCCAAACTGGGATAAAGAAAGGAGGCTGAGAGTTTCCAGGAACCACATCAGTCAAACGTTAATCATGCATCCAAACAACTTACACAACCAGCTTGTAAGAAAAATTGGATGGTTATAAATAAGGAAGATAACCAACTTACCAGCCATGAAAAAAGGGAGAATATACACCATATGCCAAATCTCCAGAAATACACCCCCCTGGAATCTTCCAGTTATGCCTCCAGACCACAGGAGCCAGAGCAGTAGAAGTTTTAGAAGAAACTTATGAGAGCCAGCTGCTGTTTTGCTTCCATTGTAGTCTAATGAAAAAAGTCAGTAGCTCCTTGAAAAGCAACAAGAGCAGGAGGTCTGCCAGCAGTATGTTTTCAACAATACCTAAGCCACAGGTTCCCAAACTGGTCCACAATGGGGTCTGCAAGAAGGCTCCAGGAGGTCCACGCGAATGTTCCAGGGGGTCCGCGTGAGTGCTCCATGGGGTCCGCAAGAGGGCTCCAGGGGGTCTGTGACAAGACTGGCACTTGCCAATATCAAGCCCTTTATTAATATTTTTTGCAAGAGCCACGAGGCCCACCCATCACTAAAGACATATACACTGTACAAGGTATGGTAATGATCAGTCACCATCTCAGTGATGG
Source organism: Petrolisthes cinctipes (assembly GCA_033782935.1). NCBI lineage: Eukaryota > Metazoa > Arthropoda > Malacostraca > Decapoda > Porcellanidae > Petrolisthes > Petrolisthes cinctipes. The sequence continues at coordinate 21,513 of JAWQEG010000305.1, forward strand.
CTTCCAATCCTCACCCAAGCTATTACCTTTGGAATACATTCTCTGTTTATAGAAAGATAAGGGACCAATGCTTTACAAAACAGATTTTTGTCCCACAGCGTTGAGAATATTCAAAACCTGGTTGACCCCAAAGTTAGACTTTCATCTACAAGGATATACTATACTATACTGTGTATAAGGCTGACAGGTTGAGAAGGGGTAGAGGAATGGTTCTACTGGTGAGACACTATCCCAAGCCAACAAATTAGCCACCCTAGGCATCACACGCCTCTACTAATACTCAACAATGGTCTGGGACTTAGAGAGGCAACAAGCCTATATGCTACATAAATTAAGTGCATTCTCCAAAACTTTGGGACACTTATCAATGTGCTGCACTAAACAGAAGGACTAGCAACGACAGATGAAGGGACATGTGAATCAAAGTCCTCAACCTTAACAACATATTGTACTATAAAAACACAGTATGAGAATGTTAAATGAGAAAATAAGACCTATAAAAAGTGAAAATGGGAAGTTTTACTCTTTACTTAAACTCATAGTTGAGTTTGATAAGTTTTATTTCCATTCTAAGGATTCAAGTTCTGGCTGATAACAAAGTGGAGGTACAAAAACGATATATTACTGTATTTCATCCCAGGTGTAGCTTCCCGTCCCCTTAGCAGTGCCTGCCACTCCTTGCCAACAGTGGGTGACCATGGGCAGAATCCCTAGTTAAGGAGAGATTGTTTTGTTGGTGAACTGGAAGGTCTCTTATTCCTCCAAACTATGCCAGAAAACAGATGCCCTCAATGGTACTAATAAGGGATCTGCTTTGTGGCACAATTTGTTGGAGGAATCAGAGGTCTTCCAATTCGACAAAGAGAATCTCCCCTTAAACCTGTAAGATATACTGTACACATAACCAAGTGTCAAATCCCATAAGTTTATCTCCTTTCTAATGACCTCATTTATACAGCTTGAAAATGGCTATGAATACCACAAACCCATCACAATAAAACCATCTAATAGTTGTGCTTTGGCATTAAAAACTTAAATGACTAGAAATATGGCTCCCTAGCAAAATGTCCAGGTTAACAAATCTGACTGTATTCATTCATAGTCATTCAAGTCATATTATCAAACACTCAAATCACTATTACCAGGTGAACTAACTGAGTGGGTTTCATGTTATCTGTAGCCACTTTCTATGACCTAATAAAATTTGATAGAAAGATACAAACTTTCAGGATTAACCACTTTGGCAGTAATATAGCCTTCTGGGTTTGACAAGGAATATGGTCCTTTATCTGAATACACCTCTTTTCCTACACTACTTTCAACACTTATCCTCTCTCCTACACTCACTCTGCCATGTTTCTTTATATTATGTTCAGGAGTGAAAAATCAAAGTAAATCTTTAACATCTGTGCACATTCTTGAAGGGCTATTGTTTATCATATATAAGTGCCATAGGCAAGAAAAGTTAATAATGTCAAGATTCTCCTGTCTTGTGTAATGGTCCAATACGTATGGCACTAACCACTCGACACATATTATGCACTCCATCTACGTGCAACCCTACATTTCCACCACAATCTCTACCCAAAGTTAAGTGGTGATGATGACGACCAATGTAAATGCCCCACAAACTCTTCGAGAATGACGCTGACCATTGGACACAAACACACTCCATCCATGGGCAACCCTCACAATTCCTACCCAAAGTTGAGTGATGATGATGATGACCAATGTAAAGGCTCCACAGACACTTTGAGGAGGCAATTGTGTCACTCATCATCATCTGGGCCATAATATACTGTACACTTTGTGCACACAGTCCCTAAGTGCAATAGTGTACGGTACTGTCACTACTGTATTCACACACAAAACATTATCTCATCACTGGAAGCTGCCCTCTTCCACACTTCACACAACATGGGTACAAAATCATGACCATAAAGTTTGATGGGAAAGGAAAGAGTGGTAGGAGATATGATGATGATGGCACTTTGGAGGCTACTCATTTCTTCATATTATACCACAAAACAGCTACATTTAAGTACTGTAGTCCATTTTATGGCATAGTTCGGATAAATTTACAGCATCCTTGACAGAGATGCTTAATATGAAACAAGAAGAGAGTTGGTAACCAAGTTTTAAATTTAAGGGGAGATTCTTTTGTTGATGAATTGGAAGGTCTCCGATTCCTCCACACTATGGCACAAAACAGATTCCCTATTAGTACCACTGAGGACGTCTGTTTCCTGGCATAGTTAGGAGGAATCTACAGGCTTCCAATTTGCCAACATCTCCCCTTAATCCATTGTACCAGAAAGATGTATCCATTAAGGTGTACAAGTTTGTTGGGAAGAAAGGGAAGCTGAACACATCATTATTCCAGACTCTTTTACTCAACTTTTCTTCTTCCAGGACCTTGCAACACAGAGTACTGCACCATGCATTCTGTCTGATATTTTTTTCATGCATGTTATTCCCCTCTCAGAGAATACAAGAGGGTATATGGATTATCACAACTGCATTACCATATTGTCACAGACAATATGAGGCACTCCCAGGCAAAACTAACCAGCTGACAAAATAACTACATTTGTATACTGTATACAGTCCACTTCAATTAACTTTTGGGTGATTAGGCTTAACCCTTCTGAGTTTTCCCTTGGTTCTACAGTTGTATGCTGTGTATTTGCATCTGTTTTAAGAAGTGTGAGATGCAAAACAGATGACTGTAGTATCCATCAGGAGTTCAAGAGGTTAAAAAGAATCAAACAAACAATTATATAGAAACCGAATAAATTGATGCTAGGCTAGACATTGTAGAGTCTATCACTTCAATTTAAACACTGTCATTATAGTATCAGGCAGCTAAGACCAAGTGGCACTGAATCATGGTAGGAGACCATCTGGAACAACTACAAATCTCGCATTAACCATTCTGATACCTCCTGACTACAGACAGAAGAAAACATCTGGGGCACCACAGGATATTATGTTGGTTCAGGCTACCACTGAGCCCCACCTGCACTATAATATCTTTCTGACCAAGAGTAAATAGCTATCCTAGTTCTCCATAATTGTGTTGGTTCTCTATTTAATATACAACATTAGCATTTCAAAGCTTTAAGTTGCTTTGCCATCTGTATCACTCAAGTTCTTTTCATGTAGATGTTTAAATTTAATTAAATTACGGTATGCTACTGTCAAGCAAACGGAGCCAAATGGCACTAAATATCAAAATGGGAACAAATGAGATAAAAAAACTAAAATGAAGTAAGAAAATGCTATACTTTTGAAAGGAGACCAATTGATAAAATAAAGGAATTTTAGCAAAATTCAACAATGTCGACGGGTTAGCTGTACCCTTGAGTGCCTCATTTTTTCTCTAAATAATCATAGCTTCAATATTGAGCAGGAAAATGATACTGAAACCAAAAGCAAACCTTACCAAGAGACTGACAGGCAACCTGTAGTCACAACTAACTGCTCAGGCCCTTTATACAATTAAAATAGTATAGTATTGTAAAAGAAACATAAATGAATACCTAACATGAAATCGAATCCATTAGATAATTATCTATAGATAAATTGTATTAATTTCATATATGCATGTGTACATATGTATATGTATCTATATATACTGTATACTGTATATGAGAGCATACTGTGAATATAATAAATGTATTCTTCATATTATATGTCATAATAATTTGCAAAAATGTCTGCTACATAAGCAATCATGGTCTGGCACACTCCTGACATAAGTGTTTCCTAGAATGTTCCTCATCGTACATACACACAACAACAATGCTACTGTAGTATATAACGATGACTTCCACAGAGTATAAATTCACTATCACAATGGTATCTTCGCCCCATCACTGGACACAGACACCTTCATACACACAGGTGCCAGACATCTTGGGTTTTCACATAACACTGTTCCTCATGTCTCTAAAGTGCTGTAGCAACAGTCTCTGGTTTACACTATGACCTACAGTGAGTGGTGTCACAAACCAAAGTCTATCTGTAACACTGTGGCAATGCTTGTATACAGTACATGCAAGCTGATAGAACCTTCATAAACATGTGAGCAATACTGTACTGTATAACCACCAACCAACTCACACTATGGCTGCCAGTGGGGGATTATATGAATCTCCGTCCCTCTGGGAACACATGAGCAATACTGTAGTCTTCTCACTTGTCTCGCATCATGGCTTTCAGTGGGAGAGGTCAGAGATGTCAAGCCACCCGTACTGTTGATGATGAAACATTTGTATATACGTGAGCAACATGGCGTTTCACTTGTAGAATATCCATGGACATACTGGTACTACAGCAATAATTTTTCTCGTCCCACTCGAAGACATACAGTTGGTAGTATCACAAACCAAATTTCATCTGTACTCTTGACACAAATCTCATATACACAAATAATATATAGTACTGTACAGCATTTAATCCTCTAAATTTATACAAAGCTTCCACCGACATAGTTTCTCTCGTGCAAACCCTATTTACATAATTATCTTCCTCAGTATACAGAGGGCAGCATTTAACTTTTTATAATCTGTATTCTCCTGCCTTGTATAACACACCAATATGCTCAATCATTACTGCATGCCACTGGAAGCTTGTCTTTAACTCTCTGTTTTCCAAGGTGTCAAAACCTAATTATACACATATTCATAACACAGCATACATTGCACAATCATAACCTCTGTGTACAATGGGGGTTTACAGTACTGTGATGAAAAATTCTCCTCCTCAGAAACTTGCAGTAAGGCTATGGGGAAGAATTATGTGCTTCTGGCCATGGCTGTTAACCATCAATAACACTTTGAACCTCTTGAGAGTCTCGGTCAGATTTTGAAGGGAGTCGCTGCTTGTGGATTTTCATGACCACTTATGCATTTCAGTACCTTTCTTGGTGAAAGATCTAAAGCACACAAGGAGTTCTAGTAGTCTAGTGGTGCACTCATGAACTACCCACTACTTAATGCAGTGGAGGCAAAACATTAATACATAGATTTTCTATGTCTGAATCCTGTTATATCTTTGATGACATGACCTGAACTCTATTAGACAATTATCATGATGCACGAGTAAACATAACCACAAGACAATAGTATCCAAGTGCCAACCAACAGCAGCAATATGGCACTAACAACTCAATACTAATAGATTTGTTCCACATGTTAATTCTTCATGCCCAGCACATGTCTCCTCAAAATCCTACAGTCAGCATGGTTACTAATTCTCTCATAAAAAGTAACCACATCCTAGTGGTCAAGTGCTTTATGTCTTGATTACCAGACCCCTATTGTTTAGATAAGGTTAGAAAGAGGATGGGAACTGAAATGACTTCTCATAAATCTTGGTCCGATGTTTCACTCTGTTTTGTCTAAAATTGAAAATGTGCAGAATTTTTGTTGTTGTTGGAAGGTGTACAACTGGTTAGACTTCTGCCAAGAAAGGTTCAATGTATTTCAATCAAGTCAACAGTAGGACTTGTGTTATCACATAAAAGGTGAAACAACACCCTCTAGTACTTGTTGAAGCATCATGCTTCATACAGTGAGTGAATACATACTTCTTACCAAGTGAAATGGAACTGTACTACAGGACTCACACCACTGACAGCTACTGCATCACTCTAGCCTAGTAGCCACACACACCACTCCTGGAAACTGTAGAACTTGGACACACACATCTGTATCTACTTCTTCTGTATAATGTGAAGGCTTCATGGACTTGTCTACAGAATCTCCCATTGCTTTTTCTTGTACGGCTTCAATTGGAAAATGCTTTGGCTTTGTAAATCATTTAGAATATAGACTAATTTATAATTATAACTATCTTTATACATGATTAATTAGTTGATCAATGTGATCCTTTCATAAATGATCTGTCACGTTGACAGCATCAATGCTTTCATTAAATACAATTATCTGATTTACTGACCAATATATGGTACATGCAATTTTGTCATAATTTTACGCTATACACTGCATGCCAACATTATCAGTTGAGGTTTATAGTAGTGACACAAGTCTTTCTTATTAATGTGTGTAGTCTCTTGGTAGGCATATGGAATAAAAATATTGCAGGAGTTTACCTCTATAAAGTGCTCCCTTCACAATTCAAGTTCTTCAAGGTAGGTTATAATGCCTAGTTCATTCTTCTACTTTCTTTGGTGAAGTTTCATAATGCCCATATGGCAACCTGAATGTATATCTGCTCGAGTTGCTCTGCCTCTATATCTTGTCTTTTTATGTTAAAAGTTAAAAATCTTATTTTATACATTACAGTATTGTGGATCTTTAATATGTTTTATAAAGCAGGTAATTACCGTCACTGCTCACAGTCACCATCCACATAGTAGCTGTTATCTGGCACTTCTCCTTACTATTAAGGCAGCTCTTTCTTCATTACAATGTTTAGAAAGTAGTATTCCTTAATGTCAGTCAAAGTTAAATTTCAAAATATGCCATGAAGTAGTTTACAGTACTTTCATTTCACTCAAAATTTTGTGAATTACGTTATTTAGTGTGAAGAGATGCTTCAAACCACTAATGATCAGGTTTCTACATCTTTACCTTTCTTGAGGCTCTTATCACACATTTTTCTCCATCCTCTGGTCAATCCAAGACTTCCTCTGTCTTCCAGCCTTGATTCCCAAGGGTTGGAGGGTTGGATACCTGCAAACCTTACAGGAGCATATCCACTCAAGAATGAAGGATGGATGAAGGAGGAAATGGGCACTAGTGTGAAGGAGCAATTACATCTGTGCCATCCTTGTTTGTTTCCACATGCTTCCCTGCATCAGTGAGCCTCAGTTGATACTTTGGCATTTTTCGGGATGACCATATACATCTATAATGTTTCTGAGAATTTTGTGAGACCTTAGATGTGACAATGATAGCTTGATTAAATATAAACTACATTTTTCAATTCCCCAAATTATTAAAAATCCCTTCAGGACCATATTCCTAGTCATTCATGTTGACATTTTTTACACCCAAAATATACCATCAAGAGGAGTTGCTGGGTTTGTGATATCTGTAGTAATATTCAAATCCTCTCAATTGGGTCACAGAAATACAAAGGGATTTAAAACTTTCAGAAATACATAAGGTAGCATAAGTTCATTGGGTTTGACTAGGAATATGGCTCCTGACTCTGCTTGGGCTACTCATACTTTACAACTCCCTATTATAGTTCAAATAAAGTTTTAGTGCTTGAGGGAGAGGCAGGAGATTAATCTTCTCCCTCATGTGTGTTTCCACAGCTGAAAGTATCTCTATAGAGGAAGTACTGTCTCGGCCTGCTCCTCCGGTCTCCTCTTCTCCTCCTCCTTCACCCCCTTTCTCTCCTTCATCCCTGTCTTCCTCCCCTTCCTTCTTTGCTCCGTTTGTTTCCTCTTTGGTTCCTGCTCTCCGACGGGCCCTGAAAGCCTCCCCACAGTTGCTGCCACAGGGACAGTTTGGGTCATCCTCATCCAAGTAGCGTGTCACTTTGGTCCGTGGAGCAGAGTTGTCTGAGTAATCAGAATCTGATTCAGTCTCGCTACTTGAGTCGACTTCCATTCTCGGTTCATCGCCTTCCTCTGAGTCCTCACTGCTCGGCCCCTTTCCATTCTCTATCTCATCTCCAACCCCGCTGTCAAACTTTTCTCTTTTCTTGTTGTTGTTTTTGTTGGTCTGGGGTTTGGCTGGGCAGGAAGAGGAAGGGGTTGGGATGGGATCGGAATGGGGTACCATGGAGGAGGAAGAAGGGATTGTAGAGCAGAGGACAGGAGTTGGGTTATTTGCTACATTTTCCATTTCAACCTCCTCCACTTCACCTTCCTCCATTTTCTCTTCTTTATTACTGTCAGTATTCTCCTTTTCTTCCTTCATCTTCTTATTGGAGGAGGAGGGAAGGACAGCCTGTTCCTCCTCTTTCTTCTCATTGTTTAACTTGCCTTGTTTGTGTCCCTCTTCTTTCCCATCCTCCTCATGACTCCTCCTGCACCCCTTGGTTCCTTCTCCCTCACCTTTCACATCATCATTATCTCCTTCTCCTTCCACCACCACCTCATCTTTGTGATTGTCTCTCCTCGTCCTTCTTGTCTTTCCTTCCCCTACCTCATCTTCATCATCCTCGTTCTCCTCCTCTCCCAGCTCATCATCGTCATCATCATCGTCTGCATCATCATCGTCGTCATCATCTTCATCTTCCTGTCTCTGTTGTCCAGCCAGATTCCTAGCAAACTCAATGAAAGCTGAGATGCGGTTAGCTGTGCGACTCCTTGGGTAGTAGAATACATTTGGGCGATTGACTCCTCCTCTCTCCACCAGCCCATCCCCAACCTCCCCACCCCCCTCCTCCTCCTCGTCTTCGTCTTCATCCTCAGACTCATAAAATGGTCCCGGGACATAAGGCACAACAATCCTGCGGAAGTGGCGCCTGTCCCCACGGGGCTTGGGGCGGGGTTGGACGGGCCGGTTGGCTGCAGTGGTCAGGTCAGGGTGTTCCTGCTCCACTGCCTCACGCAGGATTCCACGCACCTTCTGCCGGCACAGGTCCTGCAAGTCCATCAGCTCCACATTGGCTGAGGGAGGATGAATTACAGTACACCTTTGATACCACACAAACTTATACCTCTACCCCCATTTCAGTCTGCACTCTCTCTATAATCAAAGAATTACATATTAAAACCATCAAAATGTTGAACAAGATGGGAAGTGCATAGTTTTACAAAGGATTTTTGTATCCTTCTATACTAATATCTCGTCTCTATGTATATATCTGTCAATATAGATACGCACCAGTTGTTTATGAGTTAAGCAGGTATATGCGGCACAGTTAGACTTTTAATGTTTCTATTCATCCATAAACCATACTTTTCACAGTACAGGATCTGCATCTGTCTACTAAGAAAGCAACAATCCAAGACTTACGTAGGTTGACAATAGGCGGAGGGTGGTTTGGGTCTGGCATGACGAGGGAAGAGAAGGAAACCGGGAGGAGTGGGGTTCTCTCCCAGCTGTCAGGTCCATTGCGGGTCATCTGCACCAGTTGGTCATTCAGGGGCATTACCAGCACTCCTCCAGGCTGTCAGAGATTAGGTGAGGTCAGGCTAAGCTGTAACCATCTTGGTTTAACTATGGCCTTTATTATTATAAAGTACAGTACAATAATATTAATAAATACTACTCTATGTTGTTAATCATGTTATAGACGACAAGCAACAGCATAAATCCTAATCGATATGTTAGGATTATCACAAAATAATTCAATAGACCAAATTGCATGAAAAAGGGAATCAAAGAAGTGTAGAAAGAAATAAGGGATATTATTAAATAATTGCCAACCCCTTGCACAGTATAAATAGGAGCAGGTAGAAACATGGTTTTTGCTTTATAATCTACATCTATATCTCACTTCGTCCACAGGTTAGCATGGCTTCTTCCATTCTGAAAGATTCTAAGAAGCGTTACCTTGATCGCATCCGTGCAGTGACATTCCGTGAGCCTCGTGATGCGAGAGCAGCTAATTACTCTTACAAGGATTGTTCTGAGGCTTAAGCTATCTGAGAATTTTGTGAAGAGAAATTGGAGGAAAGCCATTGAAGACTGTGAAACCGAGTTTTGCGGTGGCCAGCCTGAACAGTTGTCTCAGGGATCCAAAATCATTGTTCTTGAGGTTTCAAGACATCAGAAGAGAAGTTGCTCTAAAGTTGTTAAAGAAATCCTTGTCTGTCAAAACAAACAGGCCAGTTGCTATGCTGTGTACCGGCTGAGGGTTTGACAAGGTTTAAAACCGTGGCATGAGTTAGCCAAACCTCGAAAGAGAGCGCTGAACATTGAGGATCGTCTCTGGTTTTGCAAATTCCTGCTTGATTAGTCTGAGGAGGATTTTCTGCACCTGGTGGTGAGTGACGAATTCTTCCTTTATGTCACACGGAAACCAAATTCTCAAAATGATGTCATATAGTTGAAGACTCCTGATGAAGAGAGGTATAGTGAAGTCATCAAGTCTCCAGACTGAGTTGGTGTGTTCATCATGTTTTCAGTTTCAGTCAAGAAATTAATCAGGATCATCAAGCCACGTGGAACCTACTGGGATGGGCCCTATTTTCAATCCCTGATTCTCTCCCAGCATGGGATTCCTTTCATGAAAGACCCTACATGTGTTCTGGATGTGCAAGAGGCTACATTTCTTCACGACAAAGCGCCCTGTATGAAGGCCCTCGCAACTCAATGCCTTCACAAAGACGAGATTGAGTTTTTCGGAAAAAACCAATGGCCCCGCAATTCACCTGACCTCAATGTTTGTGAGCAAGTGAAGGGTCGAGTTGAAGGTCTGATGCTGCAGGAGCCCATTCATTGCCATTTTTCTCATACCGCTTTGGAGGAAAAAGTCAACAAAGTACTTCAGAACATGAGTGACAACAATGCACTCTTCGAGTCGCTTCTACGGTCCTACTCAAGCCAAATTCAAGCTGTTCGTGAGGTGCATGGAAGAAACATTGCTTATTGAATTTTGTACGTATAAACTCACAAATAAAGTCCCTAAATATTATTATGAATTTCATTTATGTACCTCTGCTAGTATAGCCTGAGCAAGAGGGGCCAATCATTTAATAACACCCTGTTCACACACGATGTGAGAATCTCACACCAGTACTGACCTTTATGAGAGCCTTCATATACTGTTCATGACTCTCAGGACAGGAAGCACCACAGTACACGCGGTCATACAGCCTCATGTCCGGGGGTAGACACAGACAGTTTCCTGAAGTGGCCACAGCATATTCGAGGGGGTAAAAAAAAAAAAAAGACCTCATCAAGTTTGTACTCCAAAAAACAAAGAATTAATATTGGCCATAAAATTATTCTATATTAGCAAGTATGAAGATGCTACTGACCTTGAACTATATTGCATCCAAAGGAAAATTACAGCTTACATCATATAAAGTAATGTGAACATGCCCAAATATATTTCAAGGTAATCATTGATACTGTGATGGCACCTTAGCAATACAAGCATACTGTACAAGATTTTCTAACACTGCAGACCTTTAACATAACTGGACAATTGGTAGGGATGTCAGTAAAAAAAAAAAAAAAAAAAATGTAAACACGTCCTGATAATCTGAAACTTACGAAGGCAGAGCAAAACTGGTTTGCACCAGCATACATTTTTTACACAGGACTTTACCACAAATTATGCTCACCTTGAACAAAGTTGGGCTCACAGAAGGGGAAAGCATCAACAGCAGGTGAGGTTGATTTGAAGTGGTTGAGTCGAATGGTGGCATACTGAAGCACATCAGCATGCAGCTCCACCCCATGGTTCACCCCATATGGCCCTGTGGAGTGGGAAACCAATCAGGGAAGTTACAAATACTGGGCAACAACAATATATCATTATGATGATATGGGTAGAGTACATATCAAATCTTGTATAGTACCAGTACTCTTATTTGGAGTCAAAAATGAGATCCATAAACTGAAGGAAACGAGTCATGGTAAAGTCTTCAGGTAATGAGGCACTATCAAAGTGAACTTTAAATACAGTAAAATCCTTAGTGGCTGTCTATTGCCATTACCAGAACACTAAAATTTGCCACTTTTCATTTATCACTGGACTATTAAAAAGTCTTAATTTTTGGTAATAATCACAAGAGACAGGGAAAACATTATGAGTTTTGCATGAGAGATGGACAGTACAGGAATTCCCCAATATACGAAAGGGTTATGGTTCTTTAAAACATTTTGTATCTCGATTTTTCCAAGGTGTGTTCCAGGAGCCCCACCAAAACAATCAACTAACTACTGGGCTGGTTATATGCTCTGACCTATAATGAGTCCAGCCATGGTGGAGAGGTAGCCAGTTCCCGAGCCTAGGTTGAGGAAGGAGTGTCCCGGTGCCAGCTGCAGACCTTCCATCACCTGCAAATACATTTCACTCACTACAGAATTTATCACTTTTAGGTGTAGAGAGGGTGTTTCTGTAGTGTTGTTTCACTTCCTAAACATTTTACATACTAAAATTACATAAATTTATGCTGAAAATTTTCCATTGGCGGCACCCCTCTCTGACTATGACTTTTCAGTCCTGTTATACACAAAATATATACAAAATAACTCTATATAAACCCAACCCTGGTAACTGACCTTGGCATAAATACATGGTGCTGAAAGGTGTAAGTTTCCTTTCTTCCAGGCACTGTCCCGGTACGCCTGCTCCCGGTTCTCCGTGGTGAAGTAGTCCCCCCGGTCAACAGCCCTGAAGACCCTCTCCAGCAGTGGGGTGGAGATGTAGCTGGCTGCCTTTAGATTGTCCACCAGGTCATCATTGTCCACCCCAGCACTCACTGCACCACCCATCCTGACTGACGACTTTGTGTGCCCACCAGCCAGCCTGCAGTCAGTGAAGGATAATTATATTTACAGCACACAGGCAATAAAACTGTCCACCAACCAGTCAGTCTGAGTCAAAAGTGAAGGAGGGTTATTATACTGTATGAATGTCACAGTTGGAGTCGGGAAGTGGCGTCCCCATTGCCCACCATTCTTACGATGGTACATTCAGTCTCGTATCCCATACAAAAGAGGGAGGAAAGCAAGGGTTGGGGACCCCACTCTCTAACAATGACCCCATCAAAGGCTAAAATAGCCTTGGAGCTGGATCCCTTGCCTGTCAGGGGTCCTGCACTGGTGTTAAAGCCTCCCCACCCCTTGAAAAAAAGGGAAATGGGGTACTGATGACGATGAACGTCACAATGAAAGGGTCAGATTCCTACCCACATAAAGTCATAGCTGAACCTCTTTCATTTCATATTCAACCTCCCAACCCAACATGTTGTTTACCAATTGTGCATGCTAACTGGAACATCATACACTAATTGGCAACCTTCCTTACCCTATAATGATTCCTTTTCAGAACTTACCACTAAATGTTGCAGTGTGCTCTATTCACCCCACCAAGCCTTGCCCCTGTGGTCAATCCTCGCTGCTGCACCACATTGTAGTCACGTCTGCCATCACGTATACACCACCCAACTTTGTTAAGGACCACGTATGTACCTTCACAAGTCTGGTACTATACGTATCCTTCCTTCCTCGGAGACAATTTTTGTATCCTCCCTATTCTTGTATTATTAATATCTTGCCTTCTTAGGGATCACATGAGCATTTTCACAATCTTCATAGGTATCGTGTGTGTTGTGAATTCTTCTTGGGGATCACATAGGCCTATGCATCAGCCCAAATCTGGAAAAATATATACCTTCCTTTTTTTGGGTATCACATACAAATCTCTCCAAGTCTGATATTACATAGATTCTTTTCAGGGATAAAATGTGATGGTGTACTGCCCTGAGTCTGGCACTATAATGATATAGGCTATTCTAATGTGACGATAAAAGTGGAGAGAAATAGGCATTCCTTAATCCAGCTGATAAACAAGTTAGAGGAACTTTACCCTGCCAGTAAACAAAGTAAAGATATCCAGTCAGCAAACAAAGCAGAATACTAAACTGTCAAACAGGAAATAGAACTATGTCAGAAACTAAAGTTGAGTACAGTACCAACCAAGCCAGCAAAGAAGGCAGATTACCCAGATGATAAACAGGATACAGGTACTGTGTTGTAATTTGAAGAGTACTTTACTGCCTTGGAGAGCAATGGTGAGTTGTTGGAATCACACCTGCTGCCCAACCTCAACAGCCTAGTGCTAACTCTGTGCATCTAACATATTGTACCATACCTGAAACAGGAATTATAACTGTAGCATTAAATATAAACTGAAAATCCAAAACTAATGATAATGAAGACTACTATATATAATTATGTTGTGGTACACTTTTGTTTATCTGGAAAAAATGCATCTATTACTGTATTTGCCTTTTCATATACAGTACATGTCATGGGTAGATTTTAGTGTTCATAAAATTTTGAAATTATCAAGGTGTATAAAACTTGGTATAATTTGTCTGAACTTGGATTATATTTACCAGTACTCAGAAAAATGCACTACTGCACCAGTATAGGTATAGCTAATTAATGAATATCAGACAAGCTTCACATTCAAAATGTAAAACAGCCTACAAAGTAAAGCATTTATATATCACTAACTTATCTATTCACTACTTCATGCTACAGTAAATATAGTCAGTCATTACAGACCTTCAAATTTTCTCAGGCTTCACTGATTTATTACTACATAAAGTCATTAATTCCGTGATAAGAAAAAAATTACTACCATACTGTATATTCTTGTTATATTGGCAGCCTTCTGTATTTCAGTTCCAAACTGCAATTCTATGTACAGTACATATTTCTTTCAATAAGGCCTTCTCATGTCACTTCTCATGAAGCAGGGCAAGAGCCTCCACCTCATGTCTGGCAGCCTGCCATCTGGGCCACTGCTCTCTTACTGACAGGACACACTGGCTAATAATACAGATTTCCATTACACACCTTGACACTTCAATGTTACTTGCTGTATGCACTTCACATTTAGTTTTATTTTAAAATTTGTAAAATGTTTTTTAGTACCGGTATTGTAAATGGAAAACTACCACAACTTATGTCCAATATTCTTTGGCAATTCAGTCTCTCTAACTTCACTTGACATTTTTATAAGATTTTGGAGCAGTATCTATTATGGTATACTGTACAGGGCAATATACAAGTATATCATGTAAAGAAAAGAATGTACAGCAGAAGAATGCGGAAAGTGAACTTGACTAATGAACTGTGATGTCAGGTGGAGCTGTGGCTATACTTTACTCTGCAGAAATGGCCACTGTAAGGTTATCTATTCACTGAGGAATATTTCAAAATTCCCTCTAAGAATATTCTGACATAATGGAGGTAAAGACATGAGTATAAGAAAGAAAATGGATAAATGCACTGGAATTACAAAAGAAAATTGACCAAGGCTAAAGGAATAAATCCTGAGAATAATTCAATTCAATAATGAAAATAAAAAAGGTATAAATAGCCAGGCAACATAAAGCTTTGTGTACTATAACATTTCAATTACCGGTATGTGGACAAATAAAAGGAGACAAGCACATGGAACTAAACAAGAGCATTGGTAATAAGGATAATGGAGGCTAAGGTCTTATGATGGAAGGACACAACAATGCATACACACACATACATGGATACATAATACAAATATATACTGTAGGGCTGACTTAGGCAAATGTGATATATGGGGACAGAAGAGACATAACTGGGAAACACAAATGGGATACATTCCTGGAATTGAAACAAACGTGTTCTCCCCCACTCAAAACCCAGATTCCCGACATTATCCCAAGACTGTATGGGAGTTGAGTGGGGCATCTCAGAAAGGGGGAATTTGTGAAAGAAATGCCATAGTTGTAATGTGTCCTAAAATGGTCCAAAATAATATAAAATGTTGGTAGAAAAATGTACTAATAAACTGTGTAACTAAAATTTTATCAAATTAAACAACCCATTGGAATATCACTAACTTCACTGAAGAACACTAAATATAATGATGAAGACAACCACAGTCCATGTTAGGTCAGGGTGATTTGTCTGATGGCTATCATTATTGTCCTTTTTATTGACATTATTATATTCAATAATGCCATGATAGACCTCCAGAACAAATGACAAAAACAGCAGTTACAGCCTTGGTAAGTTACACCCATGCATACCAAGCAAGTACCAACTGTATCCCTGTTAATCTAACTAACAATATATCTTCTTCACAATAAACTGCAACATAAACTATTAACACCTTACAGGGCCTGAAATGCGAGTATAAAGATTCACCACACGAGACAATTAAACCATGTGACTATAGTACATTAAATAATAAGATAAAAGTAATGTGTTTGTGTTAACGTGAACCGATAAGATCCTGTTAGTGACGTACCTTACACTTAGTGATGTGAACACAACTATATCTACACTAACACACAGTAACAACACCAACACCACCTGTACACTAGCCATGCCAGACTCTCCACTTGAAAACGCACATTAGATCGTGTTAATGTAAGAGGTCATGGAACTATTAGCTATAAAAAGACACACAATACAGCAACACACACACCGCCTGCGTCACCCTCATACTTCCTTTGTTGTCAAGCCAAATTGTCAAGTAAATAAGCCACTTTAGACAGCTTAATTGACGGGGAATCATCACTAGATTAATATATAAGCTTCCCTCACACCATTGGGAGTCGTATGGCACTCACTCATGTAGGAGACCGTGCCGGAGAGATGATAAAATGACAAGATATTGGTTACTGCGACTGAGCTGTTTTCCTCCGTCAGCTGCTCCTGTGACGTCACAACACTCACACTGTCCCAATACACTCATCAGGACTTCTACTTCATTGTTACATCCATATATACATCATTCTTACACAATTTTATCTATTTAGTAGTTTATAAGATGTAGATTTAAGATGTATGCATGCCAGAATAACTAGTGACGTCACAACACTCGTACATTCCGATTACACTCATCATGACTTCTACTTCATTGTTACATCCATATATACATGATTTTTTACCAATCTTTTGTCTGTTTAGTAGTTTATAAGATGTAGATTAAAGATTTATGCATGCCAGAATAACTATTAATTGGTTTTAAGTAGCCTGTGTAGCTGAGTCGTACATATAAGGGAAGCCATGTGTAGAGTAACTGAACACATGTGAAGGTAAGGGTGAGATGAGGGAGAGGGAGAGGAGGGTGAGAGAGTTCAAGCTGAGGTCACGTGCCAGACCAAAACATCCTTAGGCGGTACCTTTAAATTCTTAGAAGGACCTTTAATGAATACTTTATCTTCAAAACATTACTGGCACCATCAACGCATCTCCCCCTCATTCCTTCTCAATCTCATTAACCTTCAACCCTCACTCATCCTCGACTCTAATTATTAAGATATAAGAGTTCTACAACATAAAGTTAATTACATTACAATACCTTTTTAAGAATATGTCAATAGTAGCAAGTTTAGTTTCGTAGTTACTCGTCAGAAAAAATTAATATGTGACGTTGTGATTGTTGTGGTTTAAGCCAAGTGCTATTTTTACCTGTGCGTTTGAGGCTGCTTTAGGGTGTTCGTGTGGACTTGACCTAGAGAACTAGTAATGCAATTTACCTTGATCTGGTAGGTTACGGTCGGCCTAGTAACCCGTCCCCGTAAAACCTATGCCAAGCCACAAACAAGCAAGTAGAGGCAGGAGGTCTAGGTCGCCTGGAGGGGACTAGGTTACCTCGGCCCCGGTAGCCTATATGCAGGGAGACTCAAGCCTTGGGTGTAGGAATTAACTTGGCTAAGGCATTATCCTGCCAAGCCCTCGATCGTGTCCCTTATCCGTGACTGGTGCTGGGGAAAACTTTTGGGACACCTGCATTTTGAAGAAGGGTGATGGGTTCTCTGGTGCCAACTGCTCCTCTTTGTGGGTTTGTGTGGGTTGAACAGAGGTGTCGCTCAGCCGTAGGAACAGCCTGGGGCCCAACCTCTGGCGAGTTCTAGATTTATGTAGGTGCATGGAGTATCCTCAGTCTCTTAGAAGATATCTAAATGCCTTTGTTATCAATATCCAGGAAGCTGTGGAGGTCGCGGATTGGCATTGCGGCCCTATCTGAGGTATGACGTTCTGGCAGTGGTAAGATGAGCTGTGACACATGGCTATGGCATTAGGACTCGTGTCATTGGTGTAGAGACCCTATAGAAAGATATAGGGTCTCTAGTATCGAGGGGTGAAGTTGCTGTGGTAGCCTCGATCTGGTTGAATGTGCTCTTTAGTCACGGAGGTTACATCTGCTCATTATTCTGCTGTATTGATGAGTGTAGCCTATTCTGCGGGTGAAGTTGAAGTATATGTCACTCTTGTTGTAGTCTATCCTCCTACTGAAATAAGCGAGCTTGAAGAGAAAGAGATATTCTATGCCAACCTAGAAGCAAAAATAGAACATAGCCCTCCTTGAGATAGCCTCGTGGGTTTTGATGACCGACTCGGACAGGTATGGCTAAGATCTACTGTGTTGGTCCTTATGGCTCTGGTACTAGGAATACCAACAGCCATGTCTTCCTATGGTGTAATGGACTCATTTAACAGGAATACTTGGTGCTGTTGGTATCTGTGTAGGAGGAGATTAGGGTCTGTAGGGTGTTGGTGCTCCTTCTTTTTTTTTTTTTTTTTTTTTTTAATACCTCAACCTCGGGATTGTAGGCTACCAGTAGTCCGTGACTCTTGCGAGGCCCTGAGATTATTGGGTGTCGCACTAGATGAGACAGTGGAGCTTCGTGGGGATGTTGGTAGCTTCTCTTCTGCCCCATTAGATGACGATAGCCTACTTATTTTTACACGTCACTGTCAGAAGAGGGCAGTTTCACCGTCACTCTCAGCATCTTGGAATATGATGGGGCATCTTCTAAGACCCTATGTTATGAGTTGACGATGATGTAGGGGGTATTTCCTTGACGTGTCGGCGTAGCCAGGGTACTTGACGGACAGCAAGAACCATCAGATCACCTCGGAAAACCTCCAGACGTTTCTCGTGGACTCGAACCTGGGTCCATGACATTCGCAGTCTGTCACTATCTCCACTCTGCCACGCCTCCTTCCTTTGTGGTTGCCAGCCCCTGAGCCCTGGTCGCTCAATGGCCGCATTGGCGCCAAGAGGGTAGAGGGCTCGTCTTGACTACAGTGCTTTGATACTAAGAGTTTGTGTAAATGGGTTATAGCTGGAGGGACCAAGTGCCCAACCAGAGTTTACTATGTAAGACTGAATCGAGACCTATGACCAGTCTGATCTGATAACACCAAGTTAAACAGTTATATGGGCATGTGGTTCGTTTCCTTGAGGGAGTAAAAATCCAGCAGCAGGTCAGAAGCAGTGTAGGCATATCAGATTGATTCCCTTGAGTTGATTTCAATCAGGGCTCTTCTCTTAAAGCCCATATCTCCTAATCTTGACTATGGGTGTGCTGACAACAGAGATAAAAGACGAATCTCCCTAGTGTATGCTATTTACAGATGACATAGGCTTGAGTAACACAAAGAGAGGAAACTACAGAAATTGAGGTGGTCTATGGAAGAATGAGCCATGAAGATTAGTAAAAAGAAAACAGGGTATTTATTGTTAAATGGCGACCAAAACTAAAAAATTGGTATACAAGGAGATAAACTAAATAAAGAACTGAAGATAAATTTAAATACTTTGGATTGATGGTGAGGAGGATGAGGAGTTAGATGCCAAAATTAAGGACAGAATGCAGTCTGGCTGAAGGAATTTGAAAAAGGTCTCAGGAGTCCTCTGCGATGGAAGAATTAATTCAGAGATAAAGGAGAAAGTGTACAAGACAGTGGTAGACCTAGCAATGATGTGCCGAGCTGAAATGTGGCCAATGAAGAAGAATTAGGAAAAGAAATCAGACATAATCAGGAGTAACTAAGATGAATAAAATAAGACTGTTAAGATTAGAGATACAATAAAGGTGGGGGAGACATTGAAGAAATGGTCACAACTGTAGGCTACTTGCAGGACATAGCCTTGTCACCTGCAGTTTATGTCACCAATTAATTTATGGCTCAGGGAAGTAACACTGGGCTTCATCTGGTTAGGAATTGGTAATGTTTTCTTCGTTAAGGAGATATTATTATCATTACTATTACCATGAGAAGTAGCACCAAGCCCAGAGATTATTTGGTACTGAGGCAACCATGGGAGTGGTAGAATGAAGTTAGGCATGAGAAAGGGTACAGATAAAACTGCATTAAAAGAATAGCTATATAAATATATACATGGGTTAAAGGAAAGTACTGTATGGTACATAAAACTAATTACAGTACATGCATTTTTATATTTCATCAGACTAAAAAATTGAGTTATCCAAACTTAACCGGTTCAAGAGTGACGAATGGCAGATAACTTCTGATAATATTGGAATAAAGAAAGGTTAACTTTGATAATTATCTGTTCTTGGGTTATTGCATTAGTGGCCAACTTTGAGCAAAACTATGGACCATTTCACATAAAATAAATCTCACTTGATCCTTTTTCCCAGCAGTTGTAATAATTTAGCTTGTATAATGACCAACTTCAGTTGATTACATTTACCACAGGGCAAACAATTGGCATTCAAATGGTTAAGGGAGTACAGGACAGTAACCTCTTGTGGATTAATTTGAGGGCATTTGATTCCTCTGAACTATCCCAGGAAACAGACTACAGTACTTTATTATTATACCAGTAGTAGGAAATTTGCTTTATTGTATAATTTGGAGCAGTCAGTAGCCCTCCCATCTGACTATAAAAGTATACAGTACCCCGAAATGACAGGTTGGGAAGCCAAATCACAGGACAAATGTGACAAGAGAATAACCACAGTCAAAATATAAACATTCACTGGAAAGTTTGCTTTAGCAGAGCAGTACAGTAACTTTAGTGCTGTATATTGTAGTCACGAGCCATATTAAGTATCCAGGTTTAATTCAAATAACCTGATGGAATATTAATGAAGCTCCAGTTGGTATGAGACAGGATAAGAATTGCAATTGGTTCACTGGTACAACAGATGATTCCAAACTTCAACACCTGGATACTTATTATGGCTCATGATGGAGAACTACAACAACAATAACTACTACTGTACTTTTATTCCACACTTGGACCTCCCATACTGACTAGACTGTCAATTTGCAAAGTCTTACACTGTACTGTATACTGTCGACCATAAACAACATCCTCCACCATTAATTTGAGTTGGTTTTAATATTCATCTGATGGAGAGCTTTTTACAGACCGATCATCCTGAATTTTATTACTGTACAGTATATTGTATTCAAAATAGTATAAGTACAGTTGCAGATACAAGAAACGGGCCACTCATGGAGCATAGAGAATGACGTACCACTGAACACAATGTCTCACACTACCCTATTATCATTAAAGGGGCTCCCATTTCAGATGTGATTGTTTCATGTGTCTACAACTGTACTTCTGGTGTGCTCTTTCAAGGAGACCTGTGATGTACATTTTTTTTTTTTTTTATACCAGGCCTTCATCTCGAAGTAGGAGGTAACTCTTTGCTATGGAAATCTTACAGAGGAGGGGTTCCCCATGCCATGAGTAAATTTAACCTTTTGTAATGCATAAAACATTTCCTGTGCTGAACACATCACAGTGTATCAGAAACTTAACTATTTATTACCAGTAGCTTTTGGTATCATAACAAGTTATTGGAATGAGGCTGTCAGGGTTTAGCCAGACCAACATCTGTGAGATAAAATAAAGGCTCCAAAACAAAAATGCTAAACAGATATTAGGTTGATATCAGGTTACTAACACTTTGGGTATACAAGATTTAAATTCAGCTGAGCAAAGCTAACTGGCAATAACCACAACAAAATATCTTGGTATTTTCTTGTACTAATGAAGTCAAGAACATTTTGCTACCTGTGGCAGATACCAAATTACAACTACAGTACTGTATTTGAACGCTTCTAAACACAAGTGAAACACAAGGGCAACAGTGAAGTCACCATGTACAGTATTTCTAAGTTTAGTCAGTATGGTATAGTTACCTGCATTCTCATGTTACAAAACTAGCTACCAATCTTCCTTCTCCATAAAGTTTCATTCACAAGCATTTCAATGCATAAATTTCATGCAACATGAGCAAGAAATTTTATTCAAGGAGCAGTCTATACTGACTATGCCAAGATCTTGCTTCTTTAAGTTTGTCAATAAAGACTCTCCTTGAAAGGTATTTTCTTACTCATTCTATCAAGTTTTGCTATTCGTGATATGAGCCCTTATCATAGCTCCCACTCCCACTTCCTTACTGAACAGCCTCAAATACCGTACATGGGTTGAAACTCTATGAAAAAGAAGAGGGAAAAGCTCGCAATTTTTAGGATGAACCTCGCTGGTTGCAACTATGCCACTGCAAAAAGCTAAATTAAGTGGGCAACACCTTAGTGCACCTAAAAGTACCCTAATGTTATGCAGCAGACCATCAATATAACAAATTTCTATTCACATTATTTTACATTCTACACATTAACCCCTTGGCTTCGGGGGGCAGGATATCCCCCTTGCCCTGGGGACTTTGGGTGGCGGGATATCCCTCTCACTGGGGGGGCTTCGGACGGTGGGATATCCCGCTAGTACCAATTTCGCGCCAAAACCGCCGAGTTCGGAGGGATTTGTTTCTTTTGGGCTATCGCCAACACTGTCACACTGCTACAGCATGCGTCACTCAGTTGCTACACTACCACTGTGGTGACTAGGCCTTGAGGCAATTTTTCTGCCATGTCTGATTCTGTGCCCCCCTCCATCATACCACCTGTTACTTCCACTCCATGAGTGCAACCTCCAAGTTTCCTTTGCATTCCAGCATGGTTATCAGACTCTGCAATTGAACGGGAACTGGATATAACTTCGTCACCATATGAGTTTTGCACTCATTGTTGACAGAGGCGGTAGCCAGCCATCGCCCGCGAATACCACCCCTCTCTCGAGTTGAAAGTGACTCCTCTTCATCACCTCCTATCTCCATAACCAAGAGGCATAGAGAGCTGGGGTTAGTCTCAATGGAAAGAGGAAGAGTTGACGGTGAGTACGAAATAAAATTTAGGTTTCTAGGCATTGTAGTTTAGGAGTAGGGATGAAGTGAAATAGAGCGGTAGACTCTTAACCATTCTATCCAGGTGTAGGGGCAGGCCAGACAGAACCTGCCTGTGTTTAATGGGTTAATTCCCTCATTCAGTTCCCCTAAATTTGTTTCCAAGTTCTTCTGATCCATTATCAAATAGTCAAGTGATCTAATGGTTATGTATTATATGGAAAGTGATAAATCTATCTTACTTACATTGATGACCTGCTTCAATATTCTTTGTTTGGGATTACAGAGCTGCCCTTGCTTTTACCAGATAGTAACACAGATTTTGTTAAGACATTTCAGTAAAATTTGATAGCTCACCATTAGAAGTAAGCCTCATATGATTCCATTAGCCCCCACCCCACTCCCCCCTCTAAAAAACATGTTAATAGCAGCTTGTGTGTGTGTGTGTGTGAGTAGCAGATGACCTGGGCCATGATAACGGGCTTGATGAAGCCTATGTCCAGTGTCGGAACATTAAAAAAAAAAAAAAAAAAAAAAAAAAAAAAAGTGTTACCAGATGAAGCAGTCCCTGTGGGTTCCACACCATCGTGCCTGCCACCAACCTACCAATCGTGTGTATTGGAACTCGTTTTGGTAATGATGTTTGCCTGTCGGGTGCTGCTCGCTTATGAGGTGAGTCTTTAAGCCATTATCTTCCCCTACTTTACTATGGCTCATCCTTTTCAAATATTTCTGTACTTTGGCTACTGTTATGCTAAGTACCTGGGGATTTGTTAACTACTCAGCATCGATGTTCACAACTTGGTTCTCCTCTCTACAATATAGTTTAGTGTAAAGTTTTTCTGCTACTCTGACTACCTCCTCCACATTATTCATGAAAACTGTTCATTGCATACTCAGATACAATTGTTTCCTGGTATAGTTTAGAAGTTTCAGTAGTCCTATAAATTGCCTCCTCCATAGTAAACAGATGGTAGAGAACTACAATGTCTTCCTCTCCAAAATAATATATAGAGAGGGCAGCAAATTAGGATAAGCTGCAGGACAGGTTTGTGGATGTACAGTACACTACGACTACACCTGGAACATAATTATACAGTAATTTACTTCACTCTGAATAACATCAGCATTATACAGCCTACTATTTAACTGTGAATAATATTAAAAAAGTAATGCAGCTTTATAGATCCCTGTCATTTTCCATTCTTAAACTAAGTGTATATGGTAATAATTTCTTCCCACATAAAAAGTGTTAATGGTACAGTACATTGCTCAGCCACAGGAGCATAGCTGACAAATTAGCAGTTCTTCTACTGCTGATGTAAACTTCTGATACGATAAGTATTTTCTAGAGCAATAGAAATTGTGGTGATCACTATACTGTACTTTTCACTGCCTCCCAAAGTTTTTACATCCATAAAAAATTTATACTGCTGCTTATAAAAAACTGCTAAAACTGGCAGCATTTGATTAGTAAGATAATTTGTCAGAACCAGACAGAAAATACCATTCATGGAAGAGCCTTAATTGACAAAATTTAGCATGCTACTGAAGAAGCAGGGGTAAAATACCATCAATAAAAGGCTTCTCTTCGAACAATGTTTTCTTCCATACAGGAGTTTGTCACCATGCAGTCAGATACACTGCAAACCTCACTGGCATGACAAGAGTTAGAGACACAAGGCATCATTGTGTCCTACCCAGACGTCTCAGTCTCAGCAGGCTTGAGGCCACGTAGTGAGAGGTTGTACACCACCTCTTCAGTCTTTTTCAGGGCATACTTGAGCTCGTCAAAGCGCTTCCGGAGTTCATTCTTCGGGTACAGGAGAGAGTAAGCTCCATGAAGCTCCCGTAGGAACTGTCGGATCTGGAATGGCCTCGCATAATCGCCTGTGTGAAAAAAAGAGATAGAATAAATATGGTTTTGAAGAGAATCAAATGCTGATTAATACTTTAGAGTTACAAGTGAACTTGGTGTAAAGTTAACCATTTCTTCCCTCCTCCTCCATACCCACAACTCGACCACATCCAGCCTCTTCTTCCCTCCCCTCCTTCTCTACATTCTTCTGAACATATCTGAATAATATTATGTGACCTGACACTGTAGACTAATGTCCTTCACCTGAAGAAGCAGTAGTAAAACAACGACAATAAAGCTACACCTCAAATGGGGTTGAACTTATACAAATACAGTACTCAGACATCCATATACATGTACAAGTATTGCACTCTAACATTTGCATCAGTGATGTCTTGAACTGTCTATCACATAACTGAAAAGGGAATTAGTTGAAAAGAATAATGGTATAAGACTCCTATAATTTACTGCTGGAATTACTGTACAGTAGTAAGTTCACTGCTGTCTTACATAAATAAAAAATTGTAAAAGGTATGAATATTTAGATGGAGGAAGATACTCAACATACTTAATACTGTTGTATCTTGTTTAACCAAGTGGTTATTGGTCTGGGTATGTACAGTATGCAATAATTTACCAAACTTTATGTTTTAGCACTTTTCTTTCACTGATACAATGAGATATTTCTCAAGACCTGGACTCACCAGCACTGACGGCGTTAATAGCAAGGCGTGACAAGTCGTGTGTGAGGGCAAGAGCTCCCTGCAGGTAGTCCTCCAAGTCTAGGTGGAAGCCATCCTCTCGTCGGGTACTCAGCCCCATCGATCCGGCCACCTCATCGTGTGGCGCCAATCTGACACCACCACACCCCACCAACACAGCTTAGCTTCAACCAACCAATAATAGTTTCGGACAAGTAATGCTTAATTAATTATTAATTATTAACAGAATTCAAATTACTGTATATTAAAGAAATAAAACTACAGTGTACAGCACATTAATTAAGTATTAATAAGTAATGACTAGTCAAGTATACATTTATACACCAATACACAAATTAAATATTGTACTGTATTACTTTTGAAAACATACCATTACCAGTGTGTCTTACTACATTGTCATCAAGACCCCATTTCCTTTTGGGGGGATATATGTATACAGTACTGATTATTGCTTTATTTGATGAATTTCCAGTGCACACTCTATTGGCTTGTAATTTTGTAGAGGTGATGCGAGATGGATTTACAGTGGGCGCTGGCATCTATAAAAAATTGATGGATTCATGTACTAGAGTGATAGTCTGTAGAGGTAGCTTTCTTGTAAGATGCAATGGCAATGTTGTTTGATGAAGTGTGTGATTTTGTGTGATAATGCCATTAATACATTACTTAATTATAGAATGTTAATGTTATGTGTGCAGTGTGCGTTTGGTGCTGCTGTACGGGGATGAGGTGGGGGAGTGGGTAGGTGGTTGTGTGGGAGGAAGAGGTTGGGTTTGGATAAAGGGGGACTGGCCGCTCCATTGGAATGTACATACAATAGCTCCTTACACCTGACCCGGGGCTGACCTGGCTTCCTGTAGGTATGTGACAAGACAGGTGGCAGCGACGAGCCTCTGTGTGGTGGCACGGAAGGTGTGGTGGTAGCGATAGTACTCTCCAGGTGGCACTCGGCTTTGTAGATCACTGTACTGACCTGATACCTTACTCAGCTCCTCCCGGCACTCCTCACAGATCGTACTAATGTTCTGTGAGATACCATTAAAAAGTGGGTGGCTTCTCTATGGCAACATTATAAATTTCCAGTGTTTGAGAATACATTTTGTACTCACAGAAATAATTTCACTGATAGTTCAACAATATTTACTGTACTAAAACCATCATCATACATTTTCTCTTCTCCCAGAGGTGAGGTTTTAACAAACCTCAGAAATTTATAATACAGTAAATACAGTATAAAAATAGCCAAATCGGCACCAACAATGTGTGGGTAAACTTAGATTAGCTTTGAATAACTTCTCACAGTTGATTTCTCTTTCACATATGGCAAATGTCCACAGTTGATAACATTATGGTTAATTGTGTTTGACTAAGGTTTACAACCAGGATATTTGGAGTAACACATCAGTCAATACTGTAGTATGTTAACCATATTATGGGATATGGATACAGTATTTACCATCAGCCAGATAAAATCAGCTGGTTAGCATTTCAGCTTTGAATAACTTTATTTTAACTGTTCTATTAAATCATATCAGAGATATTTTGGTGACAAGAAAATGTGGAGGAATACTAACACTATACTCTGGGGCTGCCTCAAGTCTAGCTTGAGTCCGGGCCAACAAAAATACAGGTTGGTGTACTAGGTTCCTGAAGGAGAGAGATGTATCTGTTTCAATGTGTGATGTTAAAAAATAAACCCTATTCATATCAACAAACAAAGAGTACCTCCAATACCGTATGGATCCAAGTTAATCAATAAATTTTGATGTTTCATTCCCTCCTGGCAAACCCGAATGGGAAGACTGCAACAGAAGAGTGATCACTTGTCTGCCTATTTAGTTAAATGTCCTTTAATCTGTCAATTTCATGAAATTACTTTAGGTGTGGTCGACTGAGGAATGTAATGAATGCAGAAATGCCTAATCCTTAACTCTAAACAATGTACAGTATACGGAATCCTCGATATATGACAAACACCCAATATATGATGGTACGAAAAGCACTACGAAAAATTATTCAAATTTAGTGCATGACTGCCAGCGGTGCCACAACTGTTTCTCCCCTCTCCTATTTCTGTCTTTCTCATACATATATACGGTAGTTAATTATTATGTTTTGTTGTGTTGTACAGCTGTCTGTTGCCATTTTAGGTGGTCCAAATTCTCAATTAGATGAATGAATAAAAGAAGACAGCCAAGTGAATTAATTTATTTACAACGTACCATTAGAATAGCATCCCGTTCATATGAAAATTAGAAAACATTGGCTGCTTCCGAGACTGCACATTTTAACCTTGCTAATGGTCCTAGT
This sequence comes from Petrolisthes cinctipes, assembly GCA_033782935.1. Lineage (NCBI taxonomy): Eukaryota > Metazoa > Arthropoda > Malacostraca > Decapoda > Porcellanidae > Petrolisthes > Petrolisthes cinctipes. The sequence continues at coordinate 49,030 of JAWQEG010000305.1, forward strand.
CTTGGGGCTATCACACCCAAAAAGATTTGGTTAAATAGACAAAAAAAATTGGTAAAATAGACAGACTACCGGTACCAGTATAGGGATTTGTCCACTAAAACAAAGGGGCTTTATCATACCTAGCTCCTGGGCTCCAGAAGTTGTCTGTACTATCCATTGTGTGTGGTAAATGTTGGCTCACCACATCCAATGCAATGATAACCTCATATAAACAACTACAGTATAACAAAAAGTGATTGGCTGATATGTACAGTATAAGCATTATTGTGTACAGTACACTATTACCTCAGAATATAATGAGGATGCAAGGTTACCTCCCCATATGAAATTAATTTATTTAATGAATGCGGTAATAAGCATGTACAGTCGGCAAAAATAGCTTCGTTACCACTCCTATGTTAATTTTAACATCGGTAAGCGGTGTATGGTTGGTACTCCGCCGACTGGGCAGCTGGTGCCTCGTCATCCGAGACGGGTATCGTCTTCGCCCCGGCCTATAATACTCGGGCCGCGGCAGTGACAACTTTTTTATATCAAAAGTTTCGCTGATATTAAATTAAATTTTGAGTGTTTAAGAACTCTTACTATTTAACTATTCATTATTAAACATAAGGAAATGCGTTTGAGTATTTTAGAACAAGAATAACCATGAAATACCCAGAAAAAATAGCACTGGGTGAAACAATGTCATACCTGCTTGAATGCCCATGAGACACTGAGGGAGGGGCACGGAGGGTGGGCCTGGGTGGCCCTCGCGTCACGCCTGACTCACCAGTCAGGCGTACCAACATTACATCACACTGTTAAAAGGATGGTAACGAAACTTTTTTTGCTGACTGTACAATAATGTATGGTATATGTGAAACCAAATGTTTACTGTACCTGAACACCCTGTGCATTGTGCATCCTCTCTAGTATAGTGGTGACAGAATAAGAAGTCTTCTCCAACTCCTTCACTATTCCTTGTACAGACTCCCGTACCTCAGCCTCACGCTCCACACATGACCCATACGTTGCAAATGCTTCTGTGATGTCCATGGCTGCAAGGGTTGTATGTAAGAATGTTGGTTGACAATTGTGTGGTACTGGTACAACGGCTAAATGGTTTTTCCATTGAGCCATTGTACCAGTATCACACCATTGTATGCACCAAGATTGTTCTTCAATATGGCATAATGAATGATGGTAATAATGGAGTGGTGGTGAATTCAATAATTTTTTGATGTCATATTTCATCTTTTGGCCACAAAGGGAGTTATGCCCTACCTGAGGAATATAAAGATTGAAAGGAGTCCAATATCATGTCCAATTTTATTTGAGATGCCTAAACACATTGCATTTGAAGGACCATAAGTCACAGTAAGGAGGTAAATTGGATGACAGTAGAGTGTTCCAGAGTTGACCAATTGTGTACATAAAAGACTTGTTGGATAGGAGGGTTGGGGGATATACTGTATCTCCAAAACAATGCATTTCCAAATGGAATGAATGTCAAAATAATTCAAAACAGAAAAAAATACACTAGAAAAGTACAGTACATATATTGGTTACCTTGGAGAGGGTATTGTCCAAAAGAAAAGCTTTACCAATTTGCTTGTTTTTCACTGACCCCAAACCCAATATTTCTAACGTTCTCACCACAAGGATTGTTCTATAGTTGGGTATGGGGTATCTCCAAAGCAAAGCAATTAATTAAGCCAAGAATAACTCGCAACACAATATAACAGATAACAAGAACATATTGCTTACCTAGAAAGGTGTATTGTACAGCCACTATCAAATATCCACCAACACTTTCCTTCCATCATAGTAAATATCTGGTAATAAAGAACAACGCATGTACGATTTTGCAGCACCTCATGATAATAACTGAGGGAGTTAAGTTGATATGAGGTGTTGGTGATTATTTGATTGTGGCTGTATCTGCACTTGGGAAAATTTACCCTAGTTTCAGTGAATATAAAATATCTAATTAATGGATAAAATTTATAATGTGACTTCCTTAACTATTGGTAAATATTGAAAGAATTACCGTTATTGCGTACGGTTTTTCTACCTTCATTCCCCACTAATTTAGACCATTCTAAGACTATTTTCTTCTATGGCATTTCCTCCGCAAATGCCCCATTTCCAAGATAGGGCATATTCAAATGGGGCATTTTAAAATTAGCCTGACCTTACCTAACCTAACCTAGACCGCATCAGACTACCGGGACCTAACCTGGGCAAACTACCGGGAAATGACCGTGGTAAAGTACAGAAAATGACCGGGGCAAAATACTGGGACCTAGCCGGATCTGGCAACACTGCTACAAAACGGTAATTCTTTCAATAAATACCCTAATAATCACAAACATCCCCATATATAGATTTTAAAGAATAAGTTGTATATTTACCTTATGGGGGTAGTATACTTTTGGTACACTTAGATACCATAGTCTCTAGCCCATATGAGTTGAAACCCGAGATCTGAAGCAGGCAATTTCTGGACGACAGCCCACCCAAACCATCACCAGGCTACATACATCTCGAGCCAATGGAGGCGTTGGGTGGGCTGTCGTTCAGAAACCGCCTGCTTCAGATCTCGGGCTTCGACTTAGGTGGCCTAGACACTATGGTATCCGAGTGTATACTCGAGCTTGTAAATTTGCGACCACATCCCCAAATATATAATATTTATGTCATCTGAGCTGGTAACGCTGTGTGTGGAAGGTGTCATTGTAGGTAGAAGATTGTATCATGTCTCTCTACTATGTTCCACCTACTCTGATTCCTCACCAAATGAATGTTACCAGCTCAAATGGCATAAACATCTTAGTACGTGGTTGCGAATTTACGAGCTCGGGTGTACATTGTAATGCCTTGATTCTCCTCTAACGTTAATGTATGTCAAGAAAACAACAGGACCAGATTAGCAAAATTACCGGTGGCATACTGTTGCTTGGAATTGTTTGTAGGAATCAATTACTCCATATTTACCACCAAAACAGTACTATTAATCAAGTTACGCCTCCATGGTACTACTCCTTGTTGCTTGGAATTGTTTGTTTATTTATTTACAAGTTTTTATTTCCCAGGCCCTATTTGTTCCACAAGATTTACCACCACCAACACTCTACAATCTACCCCTTTAATTAACTAAACATAATACCTTCCTCCTGGACAGAAAAGAGTGACAGCAATAGTTATAGTTGTGGATGGCAATGGTGTCCGTCCGATGTAAACAAATGTATAGCAGTGTTACCACGTCCAGAGAAATTTTTGTGTTTTAGGGAATTTTGAAGTCCACACAGGGAAATTATATAAAGATTGTTCAAGTGTAAACGGGGATATTTCTACCAGACGAAATACCAAAAAGACCGTCAATGTAAGAAGAGTAAACAGAGAATTATTGAAGTAAAAAGGAAAATTCCAATGTTGGAGTTAGGGAAATTTCGTCAAGCAGACCTGACACTTGCTCTTGCTCTTGCTGTTACAGGTACCCCGGGTGTTTATTCCAGGGTTGGCCTTTGTATCGGCAACACTGATGTATATGATTGTGATGTTGATCAAGACTTCAACGGCGTTCACAGACTGACTCCAGCAGGCCATATTCAAGAACACTCGTGGTGCATACGATGGCGTGGTACCGGTACGATGGCTCGATGGACAGAGCCATCGTACCGGTACCACGCCGTTGTATACACCATGAATGTTCTTGCATACGGCCCAGACACACACAAAAATGGTCTTTCGCTCATTACCTTTTCCATGGCTATCTATCTATTTGTGACGCCTCGAGGCTCGTTTCCTCCGGGAACTCCCCCCAAGTGGGTGGCCACGGCAGAAGTGTCTCCAGTTTTCCTTGTTCCAACACTCCCTCCTTACCTTACTCTGCCCCTCACGTTTCTCTCCTTTACATACAGTATATATATATATTCTTCCACTCTGTTTTGCCACCTAACCGGAGGTCTGCCTCTCACACCAAGTCCCACAACTTCACTTCCATGCACCTTCTTTACAAACTCCTAGCCTTGCATTCTCTCTACATGTCCAAACCACCTCAGTGTATTACGCTTCACTCTCTCAACCACCCGACACTCAATACCAATTGCCTTCTCACTCATACCACATCTCTCATTACTCTCTACCCCACATGCTCCTCTCAAGTAATAACTCATTTCAACTGCACCTATTTTAGACTGATGAGCCCTACTCCATGTCTCCGACTCATATGTCAGTGTTGGCAAGATTATACTATTTCGTAGTCCCCTCTTCACTTCCATACTCACACTTCTACCCTTCATAATCCTCCCGTGATCCTATGACCTGTCTACCCCTCATTGCTCTCTCCCTAATTTCACCTTCCATACTTCCGTGCTTACACAGAACTGTACCCAGGTACTTAAACTCCCTTCACTTCCTCCATCCTCTCACCCCTCAGAGTTATCTCACAGTTCACATCCCATTGTATCATTAATGACTAAATGGAATATCTTATTGTTGTAAATTTAATGTTATTCCCTGTGCTCAATATCTGCAACAGTGGATATTTCCATGTGCAAAAACAGATATTGCACTACTGCCCTATGGAGACCCTACCCTACTATAGGCCTTTGTCAAGGCCTAGTTTGACTTGAGGAATGAAAGGATTAAATCTATATATATATATATTTTTTTTTTTTTTTGACAAGGGTGAAGGTGGTAGAGAAGTAGGGTAGCCAGCTTTAAGAACAGGGGGACAGAAGAAAGTTGAAAAATTAACAATTCAAAGAAATGAGACTTCCCTCATCTGCCATCCAATGGGATATGGGACTAGATAAATAATAATAATAATAATGATAATAAATAAATAATAATAATAAATAAAATAAAAAGAAACTAATGTCAGTTTGGTTGGAGTCCAGGACACTCTACTGTAAGTCAGAGGGTAAAAAATGAAGATTGATTGTAATGAACAACTTTTTATTTACAATCGTCTCTAAACCAAGCATATCCTGTGCCACACATTAGCTTCCAAGAGATAGATATTGTAGGGATGTGGGGTAGCTTGCATTCAAAGGTAACCAGATGATATGTTAGAAATGACTACAACATTGTTTATTGATATGCTATCAAGTAATAAAGAAAAATGCTGTTGCCTTGACTTTCACTTAGTACAATGAGCATTTTCAATTCTTTCCTTACATCAACTGTAAACCCAGGGACTAACAACATACAGGTCATTACACAGTGCCTTACCCTCCATTCTTAGGTTATACATTACATAACTACTGGTACTTGCCAAGTTTAGATTCATGTGTGTTCTATAATTCCCAGACAATAAGTTGCAAGAGTAACTTTGGTTTGACCAGAGAAATTAAGGAAAGCATGTTTATGTACTACAGCATCCAATAAATAATGTGTCTGTCAGAATCAGAATTATAAATGCTTTACACTTCCTGGTAAGAGCCAAGGCAACTGCATGAATGAAAAGTCAACTTCACCACTGAACACATGGTACCAGATGCTCACAAGAATACATATACAGTACAGTATCTGGACTGTACTGTATTATATTATATGTCCAGCCACAGACAAGTCTCTGGTAACATATCTTGAGGACATTAGCAAAAACAGTGCTGTATTGTTAAATATAATGCCTTTGTTCAGTAAACCCTCTTAAAGCTGTAATAATGCCTACAACATTATGACCAATAATCATTAAATAATATGTCACATGAAATTTCAAAATAATATACTGTACATGGAAAAGCTTAAAAATTACCTTAGGTTGTAATATTTATGATGCCACCACACTCATGTCTTAATCCGGAAAGTGAGAGATTTTCTCTTTAGACAGAAGTGTGTAAAAAATGGGGTGACAACTTGTACCATTGAAAAACTTGGTGCATATGTTTTGATCAGCCATTCTTATTCCCACATATTCTCCTCTTTCTACCATTTTCCTGTGTACTTCAATTTGTTTGTTTTAAAAAGGTTCAATTCTGCATATCATACTTCAGTATAGTATGTCTGCTTCTACACCTAAGACTTCTAGGTGTAGGAAGGGAATGAAAATAAAGGCCCTGAGCTTTCAAGCAAGTTGAAAATGTTGACGAGAATTACAGCAGCTGTAGCTTCATAATTAGTGCTGTACCGGTAAATACAATAAAAATTAAAGTGCTAATATTTACTTGTTAATAACTTTAGAAATATATAGCTACTGCAAGGAGCACCTCTGTTTAGATTACACCCTTCTGTCAGGAAAATAGTACATAAGATCTTTTTATTATTATTTTTGAATCGGCTTTTTTCGACCATAAGTTGTCAAATCATCTAGTCGTTTGTATTATTACAACTTAAATGAGGGTTTATTGTATTTTATTATGCTAAGAATGTCATATCAAGGTTTGGATAGATATTTCATGAAGACAATAACATTTAAATTTTCTAGGACACATGTAATTTCATTCTTCAATCCAGAAACACATGACTACACAAATAATTTGGGAGTCCTTTTCTGGGATAGTCAGGTTTGAGGGGAGATATTCTTTTTGGTGAATTTGAGGGCTACAGATTCCTCCAAACTATGCCAGGAAACAGATACCCTCAATGGTACTAATAAGGAATCTGTTTCATGGCATAGTTTGGAGGAATCAGAACCCTTTTTTCCAATTTATAAACAAAAGAATCTCCCATTAAAGGTTAATTGGTAGGTATGTGAAATATGTTATTTCAAAATTAAGAACTCAATTTTTCCCAGTCTTGAATTATGGGAACACAAAAGACTTTAATATGTCACTCAAGTATTTCACATCCAAAGGTCAACTAAAGATATAACTTCATTAAGCTTTAAATTTAGGCGCTGTTAACGAAACCATTTTTTTTTTTTGGTTAATCTTCTGATACCAGTAAATAAATAAATTACTGAGGATTTCCTTTCATACAGCAATTCTCTATAATTTATTCTTCTATACTTGCTTCTCAATCATAATACTGCCTGTGACCATTACCATTTCCCAGGAGATACTGTACTGTAATAACAGCAACAACAATTATATTAGCCAGTAATTTTTTGTGATAAGTTATCCCTCGAGATGCAAAGTTGCTTTCGAACACTGTATGTAGGCAAACTTAATACAATATTATTGTGTACATAAAGTGATTAGGTACTGTACATCCTTTCACTTGTTTCTTAACAATGTTGTGTTTTAACTCATACGATGATTAATTTCAACCAAGTTCATTAAATAAAAAGAAACCACTGGCACTCAAAAAGGGGGGGAAAATGCCCCAATATGAACACAATAATGTACTGTTCAATTCACAGGCTGGAAGTCAGAGTGGGGAAATTATGAAGATTCTTGATGTACACACAGACATTGATCCTTTGCAAGCTACATAAATCAAAGTTGGTCTAAAACGCAACTATCTTTCCCGACCTGGTTGAATACTGTGTATAGTGGAAGACTTGAGCCATTTGAAACATGAAGCTCTTATAATACTGTACTCTGTCAGGTAGCTTAGTCCTCGGAAAATTAAGACCTTCCCACATCTTTTAAAACTGTCTGGCATTAGTCCATTTATATCATTTATGAATTAATCACCTCCACTAAGGTTGTTTTTGGTTTGGTTTGTCTATATGATAGCACTATTATAAAAAAATTATGTGTGGTGTTAATATTCTTTTTATCAACTGCAAGAGGCATAACAGGCAAAAGGTTATTAACCTTTAGTTATGATCTGGATACAGGAATTTTGTAAATATAAACTATAACTTTTATAGTTCAGAGGGAGGATGAAACATGGGCGGCTCTAACCGTACACTTTCGGGTCCTTGGTGGAGGTTAGCAGTGTCTGAACACTCTTGCTGAAATTGAGTTTTATCTCTGGATGTTGAATTGGTATTGCTTCACACAAACAAAAAGCATCTGGTAAAACAAAAAAAGTACAAGTACAATACTGTATAAAATTTATTTAGAATCTAAAGCAATGAAAAAATGTTTGGCCATCGTCATCAGAACAGACAGGAAAGATAATTGTGTCTTTGAGTGTGCATGTGGTAAGAACAAAATCATGGCTCTCTCCATACAGTACATATTATCATCATCATCAGGACCAATCAAGATAACAATTTGGTATTGGGTAGCAATGCATTCATGTGTCTGTTTGTGTATGCCATATGGTCTTAGTTGCCTGGCATTGGAATAACATAAGTTAAACTTTTAGTTTGTTTGGCAATGAACCCCAATAAAAAATTTAACTCTTAAACTGCGGGTGGCGACCTAATTCGACAGCGCAGTTTCTAAATTTGCGCGCTCCTTGACATACAGTAGGTTTGCATATTGCGCGTGTTCTCAATGTGGGAATCACCTATTGAGCAACAAACCCCAAATCAGCACCTTTTGTTATCTTACACACGATGCTTCCACAGCTTGTGTTTTTGTGGCCAAGAGTGGCCCAAATTTGCAGCCTTTCCCAGAATCGTGTCTAAATCCGGTTTTCGCATGTTACTAGACGCTCCCTCAAACCCACGCTTCAACCAGCCAGCTTCTCCCTTTCACTCAGTCAGACTCCAGCTCCCTCGCGCCATGTGCACCCCACTCTTCATTTTTCCTAAAGGTTTGTACTTCAATATCATGTATCATTTATTCATTTAGGGCAAATGGTTTACACGCTATTAGCCTTCAAAAGTGTTGTTTACAATTTGAGCGCGATGCAGGAAAAAGGCCTGGGCTTGAGAGGTGGTGCAAGCCAGAAGGCCTACACTTAGAGGGTTAATGAACATAAAATTAAATTCTAGCAAGTAGACCACCCCACTGAAGATATGACAGATTTCAGAACAATTAAGGTTTAATTGACATATAACCTTACTAGTGGTCTTACTGATGAGATGGGATAGATATGGGATGTATAGACTGGTTCTGGGCTACACTTCATGGGAGTACAGCCACTGCAATATATTTTCTCAATCTGTGATATTTTCTATGAATACAAATACATGTATGATAATACCCATAATTAGTTTACCCTTATGCATGATTAAAACTGTGCATTAATGATGTGAATAAAAAAGAACATTTTGTGGTATAAAAAATACTAGTAATCCTAGTGCCAGACAACAGAGACCACATGACACTAAATACCAGTAAAAGAACATAAGAAAACTAATCACATTTTTTAGTAAAATACTCATGATTCATATGAGCCAAGCATGAGCTACCTCACACCACTGAAGTTAAAAGCATAGAGGAATTTTTCCTTTTTTTAAATATATGATAAGATAGTCCATCATGCCTTAGTTTCTAACCCCATATTGCTCATAGGTTGGTGAAGTTCTAACTAATCTAGGTGATATCATGTGGCTGCGATATGGTACATTAATGGCAGGATATGTGAAAGGATGAGGGCACAGGACATGCAGCTCCTGACCAATATCTGTTTTGGACCTTCTGTACCGTACTTGGCTGATGGTGCTGCACAAGAAGGTACAACAAACTTTAGGTTGCAAAAAACATTTTTTTCAACCACTTATGTGAAATATAATTAATCAGTTAACTGTAATTACCATTATAAATACCTCTTCTATACTTTAATTTCTGCTGAGACTTTGACTGACCACGAGAAGATACTACAGTACATTACAAAAAACAATTGGTAACTGATCTCTCAAACTTGACCGTGTGTTGTCTAAAATGGTACCCTCATTGATTTCTGAAAACAAACTGCCCTAGCACTGAAAAGTTTAAGATGAGGTTGTCAATTCCCCTAAGGTGTCCCAAACAGCACCTATACAGAGGAAGTCTTTTTGTGGCAGAGTTTCCACGAGTTGTCAGCCTCTTATACACCAACAGAAATATAAGCCTCTTTAGGGTATGGCAATTAGTGTGAAAAATTTCATACAACACCAGAGATCATCTACACACACTATCAGGGAGAATGTATCATTATATCATACTGCCATGTAACTGAAAAAAAAAGGAGGGGGGGGGGGGGGTGAAATGTGCAACAACATTAAATATCTGAAAGACCCATGGTTTTCAGAGATAATTTTACATAAAATTAAAAAGTTATATAATTTTTGAAAAATTATCAGAAGAAATGGGAATGATGAGGATGAGACAAAATGGTAAAGCATGAGTATTGGCCAAGGAAAAATGGGAAGGTGAATGTTGGAAAGCAGACAAAGATGACTGCTTGGTGTTCACACTAACTGCAGCACCACAAGTTCTTTCTGTATATCTTTCCTGCCCTTAATATAAACTACTGTACACAAGAATGTATTGGCCATATACTTTTGCTATATCATCTTCACTACATAAATTTACTTTCTATTGAATGTAGTAACAATATTTCATGTAGATGCTTTACTGGTGATCACATTTAGGGCATCAAGAAAGTCTTGTGGGGGAGTTAGCTCCATCATCTCATTTCACAGGGCAGGGAGTAAAATACCCCCTACTGTATATAGGCAACTGTTATTCAAACCACAAAAATACAGGAAAATCAGGCAGAGGAGCTACATTACTCTCCTGGTATTGCCATCCCCAACCAGGCACCATTGAAGGAACAAGGTGCCAACGATTAATTACTGATATATCTTCTCAAGTCAGTTATTGTATAAATTTTTCAATTAAATTGAGTTTTGAGTAGTTCCATACACACTGTGCATATCTACAAATAATAACAACTTCGCAAACACCATCAAAAGTCAAGTAAGGAGGCCAAAGACACATTCCTAAAACAGTTGCTCATTGAATATCACACACTAAAGAAACATATATCTAGTAAGTGCAATTCTAAATAAATTATGCATATCATTTTGCCATTCATCTGGGAATGTTACAATAGAATCAGAAGGGGTCACTTCAGACAATTTAAATACTGGGTAAGTTCTTGTAAAACATAATCTTACTCAGCTTTTCAATAACATCTTGCAAAGAAAACTTGCCACACCCTCTTATTATAAACAGTCACTGATGCCAATTCAGCATTCTTTATACAATCAATGGTGTAAATCTTTATTGTTTTATATGAATCTGGGAATGAAAGTTAACAATTTTAATACTGTACTCCAAAGAATTGTAAACACTAAAGTGTACACTACCGTTTGTGAAAAAATGCCAATTTTCAACTGTGGCAACGGTGGTATATCAAACCACATATATACAATGCCACAGCTTCTTCTCACTGCACCTTCCATTTTTACTGTAAGGAGCAACATGAGGAACAAAACATTAACAGCGTACACACATACACAATAATTTATCTGCCTCCTTTCTTTATGCAAAACTATGGAAGAGTGGCACAAACCTTTTATCACTATTTGTGTGCCTCACTAGCAAAACCACTGGAACCAGAGGTGGTAGATACATATTATGTGTGTGTGTGTACAAAAGTTGCTGGAGTATTCCTTAGAATATGGGTACGGTTTTCTTCAACTCCAGGACAAATATGTCCTTCTAGTGGCAAGCAACAGGCCCAGTGGCAATCAATGTAGCTGGAAAGATTTTGGAGGCTACTTATTCCTCCAAACTGTGCCACGAAACAATGATAAACCTGGTGAAAACTGCTGCATGGCCACATATGTAGGAATCAGTTCCCTACAATTTGCTAACATAAAAAATGGAATTGGTGGGATAACAGGCTGGAATAGTAGGTTATTTGATATGCCAAAGACTAAACAACTTTGAAATTTTGGTAATCAAAATTATTCTATATCTATGACCACGTGACACTAACCAGATACAGTACGCTTTAGTTAAACAGTTCAGATACCTAGATATAAATAATAAGAGAAAGTAACCTTAACAAATTTAGGTATATCATTGGAAAAAACTTGTTTGTGGCTACCCTGTTTGGGATTACAATGTTGGTCAATGGAAAGACACAAAATTAAGTTATAGGATATTGTTTAGATATACCTAATAAGTTATCTCTTTTCAAATTTAATTATTGGGTACAGAAAATATTAAAACAAACATTTATCTCCATCCAAATCAAGACTATTGGATACAGAAGAGGTGTACAGTATATTCAGCCATATACAATACTCATAAGGGCTGCAGCCGTTCCCTAATCTTGATGTAAAATAGAAAAGTGAAGACTGTGCCAAGTCAGAAAGACCTTGTAATCACAAAGGAGAGAGACAGAGAGGTGGGATAGCAAGGAAGAAGGAAAAAGAAGACAACTGAGGAGAGAATAGGGAATAGTTTGGGTCCAAAGGGGTGCCAAAATCCATAAAGTAAGGAAATTCCCCTTAAGAGGTGGCCAGGGCAACAGCAACAACTTCACCTCACTTGGCAAGGCTTTAATGGGGTCATGCCTATCCATACCAAAAGGGTTATTCACCTCCTTGCCTTGCTCCTAAGAGAACCTCCAGAGGGGGTTTGTCTAGTAGTGTAATGATTTATTTTGAGATGATATTCTTAAGTAGTTATATAACTCATTCTAAATCTAGGCAAAGACCAACAAAGAATCTTTCATGTTACTGGAAAACCCAGATACAGTACATCCAATAAAAAATTTCTTTCCAAATAACATTTTCGGATATTGCCAAGAGTTAACAGTTTATACATCTTGGTTAAGGGACGTAGTCACTTGCTGCAGGGGATGAGCAGATGAGGTTACAGGTGGATCAAAGCACTACTAGGTGGAGGTGGAAAGTGGTCACTAAGCTGATTGTTCCCACCTTCACCTGTGCCCCTCCACACCAACCACAAGTTATGATACTGCACATTGGGTCTAGAGGAATGCAGACAATGTTATTGTGTCCCCATACAACTAAACTAATTTATTCTCTCATTTCATAATTACTGACAATTATCTTATGCCCATGTAAGATCTGCTACAGAAGATTAATCAATGTCCCAAGTAATGGAGAAACATCGACAATGGTCAGTTTAATGAAAGCAAAATCAAATTTGTACGGTATGCCACATACTGTAACACAAATTTTTACTTTATCATACAAATAGCATAATGCAATTATAAAATTTCATGCTCTCTATGTCCGATGGTTGCAAAATTGCTTACTGTAGATGAGTGGTATTTCCAGTTTTATTATTTGATTAAGATTTTCCCAAGAAAATACTAAATTTTAGATGGGCTTCATATCCCACCTGGGAAGAATTTTCTACTGTGGAAGGCTGGAATAATTATTTACCACAAGGCCCCCATTGTGACCAAGACCAGAATCATAAAACCCCTGGTCTAGGACCTGGAGTGTTGAAGCTCTTAGTAACCCCAAGTTACAATGGGCATCATTCAAATACTGTACTGCAGTTACAGTAATTGCATCCTCATATGAATGAAGAAAGATTAATTTCCCTATAACAATGAATATGTTAGTACTGTACAATACAATATTTGTATATGAGATTACTAATCACCATCAGAAATGACCATTCGAGGGATAATGTTGTCAGCAAATACAAGACATTCCTCCCAACTACAGTATGTCACAAACCAGATCTAATTTCAGTCACCCTCTATCTTGGCAGTTTGGGGACATCACTAGCCTCCAATTTGCTGAAAACGACTCAACCACTAAATATTCTATACCCCATAGTGAACTTCAACTAACATCCTCGTGATGAAAAAAATGTGTGCTGGTGGGCAGTTGTTGCTAACATTAAATATATCTCATGATTTTGAGCAGTTAATTTGCGGTATTTTAATTACTCAATGCATAACTTGAATTTCAATATCATCGATCTCATTCACCTATCACATATCCATTATGTTCAATAACATTATAGGTACTGTATCTTGATTCAATATTTTCTAAGGTATTTTCAGAATTCGAGTGCACCTAGAGTAACAAAATGATAATATACTTAACTGAACATTTGACCCATTCTGATTCCCTTAGAATCATTCAACTTACTATGTTATTGTTTTCATATCTAGTTGCCTTCATTATTCTTTTAACACTTCTGGAGACTTGGCATCCCTAAAATATCTTACTACTGTACATGAACTGGAACAGATACCTGTACTGTACAAAAAGATACATACATCCATGTACCAGACAACAAAAGCCATTTGGCACTAAATCTCACAAGGAATGACAGGCAAAATTCATGATTTTTATTAAAAGAGGGAGAGACAGAGAACATTCAATTTTGGAAATGAGAAAAATATTTCAAAATGTCATTACCGGCAGCATCAAATATTCAGGTACATTGATTACAGGAATGAATCCACCAACCAAGGCCTAATGAGGTTGCACAATGGGGTGGGGTAACCTTGATTTCTCAATCTTGTGAGCAAGTTGTGTTATGAATGAAGATGAGACAATAAAATCCCACTGCCAAGCACCATGAGCTACACAATATGGCACTTGATAGAGATTTGCAGAACATTGGAAAGAAAAGCCAGAGAATGATAACTTTAGGAAAAGGGATGGTAGACTTTTTTGGGAGAAGTCCAATGCAACTTAGGCCATATGGCACTAAATCACATTAAGAGATCACCTGAGCAAGATGTCATTAAGATGCACCACAAGAATACAAATGCCAATTATGGATCATGATACAAAACTTTTATCTCAATTTTGGATATTTATTACTGCTAATATACAAGTGCTGCCAGATGTCTCCAGATGTGCCCTAGGCCTAATAAAGGTAACTGTACTAGTCACTGGCAATGGTTTTCTGTAGCAGGCCATACATAACTGACCTGCCTTGTCACCTTCCAATCAGATATTGATGATCTGTTTAGTTCCAGACACAATAAAATTTATATATATATAATATATAATTATAATCCCAAAGAAAGTTGCCCTGACCTGAAATTTCTACTTTCTACAGATGTCACATACACACACACATACAATGAAAAATAATAAAAAATGCTTGCAAAAACACTTAAAAAGCTTTATGTTACCACTTATGTAACACTCACACCAGTCTGGGAGAAACTTGCTAGCCAAGCATAACTGTACAGAGAAAACATTTAACTAGTTTACATCATCTAATACATGAATGCTAATGAGAATTTTTCAAAACCTTCCAAATTCCAGTTAGGCAGAACTAATGCACATAGTATTATCATAACCTACAATTTAATTCTACTGACTGCAAAAACAAAAATACACTGTATATATAGCTCTAAACAATTATACTGTATGTTACCCCTCAGAAATAACTGATATGTTTGCTTAAACTCAGCCATGGTATGTAAAGACAGCTTAAATTAATAAGAAGCATTATTGATCAGAGATGCATTAAATTTAGGCAACTTAAACAATTAAAAATTTTGTGCCAACATGAAGTTGCAAAACTTAACTGTTAAAACTTGAGCATTATGGCTGGTTTTCACACATTTGTTCACTATGTATGCATGCATATATGCACCTTAATATAAAATGTTTTTAAAAGCAATGCAAAAGACAATGCGAGTCTGTAGCTTCTCGAGCCTTATATTTTTCAGGTTTGTCAATTATTTAGGAACAAACAGCAAATAACAACCAAATTTTTCCAAACAAGTGTTCCACATACAAATACAGTGTATGTATATATATTTTAGCCATCCTAATTCATATGCGCATGGATGTTAATTTGTATTATCATTTAGCAAAACTTCTAATGCTGCAGAATTACTTCTAAAACAAATGGGGAAATCTTACATGGATGTACTATAATGATGCTGCTTGTTAGCTTAAGTTTCTCTTCCACTACTCTATATTATATGAACTGATCACTAAACTGGACAACTGTTGAATGGTGCATCATCATACACATGCATGCATGAATACAAAATGGTCGAGGGGTAGTGGGACCTTCCTACAATAAGAAGCGACGAGAGAAAATGGCACTGCAATGGTAGCAGTCTAAGATGTAGCAACAATGAGTAAAATCATACTGCTGCTTCTCTTCATAACAGTCTGGGTTTTCTTAACTGATGAGCCCAGCCTAATTCTCTAAAGGTGCATTCACACTTGCCCCCGAACATTGTCCTAAACATTGCTCGAAACTCTGTTGTCAACAAGTCTGGTTACATGTTTGCAACACCATTGTCTGGTGTGGACCTTTCCTGTTTGGATAATTTGTGTAGCTGAACTTTTCCAATTCAGAGGTGGTAAAGAACAGACGTGGTAGTTGACATAGTGTTATGGAGTGAAACAGAGACCAGGTTTTAAGTCTCATACATAGACTGTTATAGATGTCACCATAGATCCTCACTTGTTGATATTGTGATGAGCACTGTTACATAATTGTGTCAGTGTGGACTGTGTGTCACCTCTGTGAACATATTCGATTATTTACCCAGAATAATTTCATCAACATTGCTTCAAACATATTTGGAGAATGTTTGGGAACATGTGGATGCACCTCAACTCATCTAGTAGCTAACTGGGCGAATGAATGCCAAAACAATATTTACATCCTCATGCCAGGCCAGTGAGACCATATGGCACTAAAAAATTATAAAGAATACATTACCGGAGACAATACATCAGTAAATCAGACAATGTTTGATAGTTGAGTGAAGTCCTATGCACTTAGGAGGGTCATTATAGAGGCAGTGAAAAAGTTCCGTGTATTTGTAATGGTTTCAAGATATAGATAAAGGCAGTGCAAAAACGGGAGAGAGAGAGAGAGAGAGGAGAAAAAAAAAAAAAAAAAAAAAAAAAAATGCAGGGGTTTGACATATATACAGTACAGTATTAGGACTCCGGAGATACGGCCAAGTATCATCAGTTAAGAAAACCATGAACCACAGACAATATGACACAATAACCACTGGATCCAACCCTATAGCTTCTGTTGGTTCTATTAAAATCTACCAAACATCTTGTTAATGCATCTCAAGACGTGCCAGTGCAAAAGTACTTAGACTGTAACTGCCGTATGGTTCATCTATATCTTCATTTTATGTGAAGCTTGATTTACCACTTGTACAAATTCAGATATCGATGTAAAATACTGTATACCTATATACCTGTATCTTCACATAAGACAAAGCTTGAAACCAACCAGCTGTCAAATTTGTGACAGATTTGCCATTTGTGTTTCACCCATGATTTATTCCTTAATGCTATATAAATGCTATGCTACAATATTAATGCCTAGTTCTAATCAAGAAACTGTTAATTAATAGGTAAAAGATGTATTATAATCAAATAAAATATACACCTGCATCCTTAATCTTTGGTCATGGCCAAAATTAAGACTTATATTAACTGCACTCTAAACCTCGAAGTGAATAGAAACTACCTGATGCAAAAATCAACCATCCCACTAAAAAGAAAAGGTTAACAACCACAAGCCAAATATCACTTTCATCACTAAAGAGGAAACAATATAAGCACTTGCATAGGGCCACTCACTACATGGAGAAACAATTTCAGTACTTGGATAGGGCCATTCAATATGAAAGTGTTCCACATTTGGATAATAATAATAATAATAAAAAAAAAAAATTGATATTTGTTTATAATAAGTACCACCACCAAAACTCACTCGCATCCGTTTTTAAAGTCGCCAAAAAGTGTTTGGGCAATTCATCATAACCCTTCTGAATCCCCTAAAAAGTTTACAGTCATAAGTCCTGCATCTGCTTCTGTTTTTCAACAGCTTGAGTGATATAAAATGTTAATATTATAAACAACTGAGGATTTAGGGAGATGGAGAAGCTCCTCCGAAACATTTGAAGATGACCATAAAAAACTGACGAGAGGCTGTTTGACCAAAATGGTAATCAAACCCACATCAGGCTGAACATATTTCATCAAACATTTTTTGGATCAAATTTGTGTTTCTCAAACCTTGGAAAACAGGTTGGAGTAAGAAAGTCTCAAGTTTAACCAGATGATAAAAGAAACTGTAAAAGTGACACCTGCTTTGTACTTCAGCCACATACCAACTATGCTACAAAATATAGCAGTGTAGTTACCAAGGTTCTGATCGCAACTATGCTCAGCGTTACTTGGGTTCGAATTACAACTAGTAGTATTATTATAATTTAAACTACCTTCAGCTTGATCATGTCATGGAATCGTGTGAAACATATGTAACACTGGGAAACTGAAAAAAAATAGACACACGTTTTAAGTACTGGAACTGTTGATGATATACACTTTACTCTCATTCAACCCCAAACACATACTAAGGTGGTAAGTGAACCCTATCATAAATTTTTTTTTTCAAAGCTTGTAAATAATAAATTAGACCGCATGGCTCAGCTAAGAATGAGAAACAGATTAAAAATATGGTTGGGAGAACCCTAAGCCCTATAATACCTGGACGAAATATTTTGAATGAACACAGTAAGGACTTACCGGTACTACAAGTCTTGTGTGGACGCACCTCACTCATGGTATATCGGCACAAACTCTTCTTATCACCAACTAGATTTATTATAACCTCTAGAATGGTTTATAGGGGCCACATACACACTTTGCCATGAGCTACACTGATATATTCATACAGTAGTTACTGTATACATTTTCCTACTCAACACTAATTACCTCCAATGGAAGAAGTTTAGCAAGTGATACACTAATATAACAGGTATTTCAAGATGAAGTGCTGCACAATTTTCTAAGGTGGTATAGTCAATTAATTCTACTGCCCACAACATCAGTGTGCTGTACTTGCTTTTAGTTTTAACTTGATAATATATAGACTGATTCACAAACATTAAAAGATCTTTTACAAAACTTGTTCAGTTGCTGCACAGCACAGGATATAGAAAATTTCTAAAACTTTCATAAATGACTCCAATATGTTCTAGTAATATTCTAGTATGGAAATAAATGTTGCAAATTGTAGCAGGATGTGTGACAACTACAGTGAGTGAGGAAGACTGAGGGTCCGCACTGAATGGCGGGGTCAAGTTGCCAGGTTACTGCCGGGTCACCGTAGCTGCCTGCCTTCCACTACCACCACCACTCCAGCTACCACTATATGGCACCCGTGTCCACGCTGCTCTTACCGTCACCTCAAACAGCCATGTTGTATGCAATGCCACATAATTTACTTTTCCTAAAGAGTTGGGAAACACACAACACAGGGTGGAAGAATGAATTTTATCATTATCTGTGGCCTTCTAGCATGCAATGGTTTCACACCAGAACAACTTTACAATTTATATCTCTGAAATAGAAATTCCAGAAAACTCTCATGTATTATAATAGTGTTGAGATGACTTGGCAAAACTCTGGGACAACTTACTTGACTGATTTTTCAGACCCATATAATTGGACAATAGTCCTTCAGCAGTTCTGGCCCGAGACTAGGAAATACACGTGTGGGAGGAAGTGTGAACCCAATATCAGAGCAAGGGGTATTTCATCTTTATCCTGTCTTTAACATAATTCCTAGAAAAACATTTGACTAAACTAGAAATGACAATGATATGCACAATACTTTCCTAAACTGGAAGTATTAATATAAATGTGAAAAACTGATCAGTGAACAAATGGAACCCCAAGCCCTGAGGACTACATCACCACCTCCATGATAAGGTACTCGTGCGACCAAGGGATATCACCCCTCTATAAATATAAAATCAATAAAACAATAACTTGGCAGTAAAAATATGACTGCAAAACTTTTTACTCTAATAAAAATACCTATGTCACAGTGGCTCTGGACTTCCTAGGTATGATTATACACTAGCATCAGTATTTGTGTAAACTGAAATAGACTGCAAGACTCTCATAGCAGATATATTTGAATAATGACAAAGTGGAAGCCTGGTCATTATTGACCAAAACTACACTGTACTGATAAGTAGATCAATGAAACAAAATTACATGAGAAGTGAATATGTAACAACAAAAGTAATAAAAATTTATGTGAAAAAATGCAACAACAACACTATTGTCATAAACCATTACCAGTAAGTGCTGCATCACCACTATTTGTTCTTCCTTAAATGCAGACTTGTACACCACCACATCCCGGCAAGAGGTACATCAGCAGGTACTGTTTCATAGCCTCCCTTCTATCAAGGTTTACCATTCTCAACACCTCACACAAGGCCACAAAAAATGGCAACCTCAATTTTTGGAAATGTTCTAGATAATAAAATCAGGAGCTATATTTCACAAACAACTTCAAGGAATGCCACAAACACCATACAAACACAAGTGTCCCAAAAGTGACCAGGGATCAAACGCATATCACCACCTTCTCAGACCATAGATCAGAGTCAGCCATTAGTTTCAACATCTCTGTCTACTGTTAAGAGGTGACCATAGTAGTCAAAATCAGTAACAGTGGGAAACTTCTAAGCACTCCCCATTAAGTATTCCCATTCATCTAGTTGTTGTATTTCAAGCACTGTGATGAACACAATACCATAGGTAGGCCTCGGGCTTCATCACATTAACTTGGGAAATATACATTTGTTGACCTGCGACCGACAAAGAGGCCCATTTAATGAAAAATATGAAGGTCACCTGTCTGTTAAGGAGCTGGTAAGCCCCTGTCAATAAACAGCAAGGTGGACCTATTGATGAGTAGGGAGGCTCACCTGTTGACAAGCAAGGAAGCCCACCTTTTGACATGTTGGGAGCCCCATCTGTCAATGAGCAGGAGGGCCCACCTGTTGACCAGCAGGGAAGCACATCTGTATAAAAGCAGGGAGAAGTATTTGTTGATGAGCAGGGAGGTGCCTCTGTCGATGAACACGAAGTAACACCTGTTGCACTGGGAGGCTTATCAGTCGACGAGTAGTGGTACCCAGGTGAAGCTCTTGTTGGGCTACACAGGGCACACAGTTAAGCAAAGTACATGACTCTGTTGGTGTCTACATGTACTGTGACTGCCCGGGCCATGGCAGATGGGGTGCGATCCTCACTGTTTCCTGACTGGTGGGACCCCTCACCACTGAAGAACACAAATTAGAGGTCATTTATTGTATTGTAATATACTATCATTTAAAACTTAAGACATTGGCAGACAATAATCAAAGTAAATCCTTGTTGCCAGGTTAGACTAGACTAGTTTAAGTGGCAGACTAGAGAACTGACTATGCTGTGTAGTGTCTGAGTCAAGTGTACACTCTTCCTTAAAAAAAAGTATCCCATATGAGGGCTTTCATTGTTGTTGAACTAAATGATATAAACTGAAGTAATTACCATTGTAATTCATCAATACTAAATCTATGTGGTAATTTTGAATGTTAAAATCAATGCATATAAGTTCAGTAATAATTAGTATTCAGGCAACATTATTTCAAATAATATATCTATTCAACTCTATAAAGGTATAGCTGGACTACAATGACCCTAAATACGAACCTGTCGTGCTCCTTCTCGACCAGATGGTAACGTGCCCGGAAGGCCACCAAGTGCGCATAGTAAGCCGGGGCCGGGATGGAGACAGAGCGTGTACATCGAACGTAAGTGTGGCACAGCTGGTAAGTCAGACACTGTAGTTCGTCACTGTCAAAGTGGTTGTCATCCCACAAGACGTGGTAGTGGCTGGGGCGACTTGTACCCTGGAAAAAGTGATAACAATGGTAACATGTAGTTCTGCCCAGTGGCGATTTACTTTACTAGCCCAGGCATATAGGGCCAGCCCCTCTCATATCTTAATTAGGTTTTCACTGTGACCTGTGAGCACTGGGGTTATGTCGGAAGAATAGCAACAACAACAAGTAGTCAGTCCCTTTCAGTTTAACATTATCATGCATCAACCTTTAGCAGTGCAAACAATCGACACATTCAAAGATATTTGGCTCTACTAGCCTTTTTCTCAAAACACGGATTACATCAGGCCTATACCATATAATCTTGAGTGTCCTTGTAAATGCAGAGTTGTAGGGAACTATACCACAAAATATTATGAAATACAAGCACAGAACAAGCTCAATCTAACCAAGTGATGCAGCTGAAAAAAAAAAGGTCTGTTTTTCTATGATAGATATAGCAGAAGTAATGCCAGTATGTGTAGCCATATTTAAAACAGTTCCGCTAATCTCCACCGACCCATCACCATTCCTGGCACTCCCCAGCCCCTCTGTCACCATCCAGCTACCTCTAGGGCTGATGGAGGGTGACACTGAGGGAAAGGCAGAGTGGGGGAGCTGGGGTTTCTAGGGGTTAATCAATGCTATTGCTTGTTACATACAAAGTGACTTGTTTTCAAAAACTATGTTCATATATCTCATAAAGCATGGTGCTTTCAAGAGTTTGAAATTTATTTGGTGAGTGTACATACAAATGGTTGCAATAACAATAGGAACTGCAGACACACCTGAATGCCTTGGTGAGAACAAAGATAGAAGTCAAACTCAGTTGGATGAGTGATTCCAACATCAACTGTTGTACCAGCAGGGATGTTGCCACTCTTCCCACTTTGCTCCTTCTTGTCAGAACAAAACAATCTGGAAAGGACGAATAAGCATACCATTATGTACCTATTAATTGCTAAGAGGATTTTGACATCTGAATTTAATTGTTCATGGACACCCCATGAAATATAATGGCAACTGGTTAATAAAGACAGATAAATGATTTTAAGTAACCAGCTATATATAAACTCTTCTACCAACCTTGTATGATGTCTCTTCTGTACAGCAATGTAGGTGATACCAGGTTTATAGTCTGCCTCTAACTTTATACAAGCTTCTCTCATGGCAGTCAGCTCATGTTGTAAGACAGTCTGGAATTGTCCTTCACTCACTCCGTCACGGTACAGAATTATACGATTGGGCTTGAACCTTGTAGACTTGTAGAACTGTATGAGCAGCTCCTTAACCATAGATGAAAGCTCTTGAATGACCTCCTGGTAAAGCAAATATTCCCATATAAAATTAAACCTACAAGAATAATGAACTGGTATTATAGGTTGTAAGTTTTAAATGAAAATACTTGAATACTTTACTAGTAATTCTTAAATGAAATTCTCATAAATGCCAGGCAGTAACTGTATTTCAATCACTAGGAGACTCACAGGATTAATATTTAATTCAAGATTGCCATTACATTACTGTTAATTATTCCAATATGATGATAAATCTCAACTGTACAGGATGAAGCACAGATACTGTACAGTGTATATACCACACAAATCATGCTTCATACACAGACCAACAGTAAAAATGCTCTGATAAAATGTGCATATTTTCTGGATTTGCCAACATGATACTGTCAAAAGGAAGTGCCAGTTATAGTTCACATCTGGAATGGAAATACGGATATTCTTAAGAAAGTTAAAAATCCTGAGTCATCAATGATTCAAAAAAGGAAAAATACTTGCGTCGTGTGCTGTCCTTGCGAAAGTCAGTTGTCTGGGTCGCGAGCCATCACTGGCACTTTGGCCTTGTGTTGTTGATCCATTCTGTCAATGGCAAATTCAACGCTTATTGATTTTTATTGACATCTTAATTTCTCTTCACATATAAAACGTTTCTCATTTAACAACAGGAATTGTAAAACTGGAAATTTCTCTCAAATATTAACGCTCCACCATTAACAATAGGATTTGTGAATATGAAGAGTATGTAAAAGATATTTGCAATGTAGAAATCAATACCTTTTTTATCATCATAAGGAAAATGCCATGACTAAACAACACACAGGGCTCAATAGAAGTGCAACTCATAACTTCTTACAAGTCTGCATACACATTTCTGCCAGCTCTGCTCATAGCACTTTCAAACATCTATCGCTACACTGGGATTGACAAAAATGTATGTCAAAATCTAGTGGGGCTTCATTACTGAGGACAACGTTGTTAACTCTAGAGTAAATGAGGCATTATTGTTGTTTTTCAGCCATTAAAGGAGATGCATTAACACATTTGTCACTTCCTTACTAATTTATGGAGAATAATTATTACCATCTCTCTTTGGCAAAGGCTGTGTTGATTTGAGTCTATCCCCTCATTATTTTCTTACCACTCCGAGGCAAGCTTCACACTACGACCATTCTTACAATAGGATCACAATAGTCTGACCAATTCAGGTCCAGGTTCTTACAGCACCTCATAATATCAACCTTCTATTAGGCATCACTGTCAACTTTATGCAAACATTATTTTTACATTCTGCTCTCTCCATTTAGAAAGGGCATAGATTAATACAGAAAATATACCTTCTGTAAAAATCATCTTCAATTCAGTTTCCTCCTGCATCATTAGGGTAGAAGAAAAAGGAATAAATTTCATGGAATAAGCATTCTCAGTCATGAAACTGAAACATTTCCTAGCCCATGCTCACACTAGTAATCTCATGAACAATGGGCATAATTTATTTCTACTACTGTATTCAACGTCAAATACTGTATTGTCATTTTCATAAAGTAAACATCATCTGAGGAGTGCTAATTACCAGTATAAAGTCATTATCACTTCAGGCTGTATGACAATGGGAAGGTAAAGTACTCTTCATAGAAGTTAGGAAATACTTTTATTGCCTGATATGGTAATTTCTTTTCTACAGCTGACAGTAAATGTCCTTAGCAGATGTTGTAAAGGATGACCTTGACTGGCTGCCATTCCCTATCAAGGCATTCGCAGTTAAGCATCAACCAATCAAAAACATTCTATTGATTTTGGCTCAGGATAGATGTCAGAAATGGAAAACAAGAAGTTTGGTTCCTTTGACCTGATGAAACAATAATAAATAACTGTCAAAAAGCCTCCTCTGCAAATAATATTTATTTTATGCAACCTGTCTGTGAATTCTAAAATACAGAGATGCTGGATCAACACTCGACCGAATTTATGCTTGTGTGATACCCACCTGAACGAAAACAAATATAATACAGGAATATCCAGATACTACAGATTGTACAGTGAAGGTACTATCCACAAAGTGCAGTTATATATAAACATCAACTTCTGGCTTACTATTTACCTCTGATTTTGGGGGCTAAGATTCTGCTGGCAAAATAGAGACTACCGATACACTCAAACTATGCTTAAGAAAAGTAACACCTATAGTACAAGGAGTCTATTCCACGACACAGGTTGGAAGGATCTGTAGCCTCCAATTTGCTGACATATCATAGTCCCCTTTACTTTGTTGTGAGTGACAATACACCTCAAGTGGCAAATCCAGAAGACAGACACAAGTCAACTCATCTTTTCCTTTAATATATAAAAATTTAAGGCTTCTTTTATTATCCAGAAATTTGATTGGGTAAAATTTTAATTCAAAGGAAAATATAAAAATTTCTACTGTATATGAAATACAATACTGTGCAATAAACATGATGAAAGCAGAATGAAGAGAAAAATGAAGGCAAAACACATTCATGAACTTCAAGTCATTCTACAAATCAGAGCATGAGGATAGAGGATATTCTCTGAACCACCGGGATAAAAATTTAGTCCTGTACCCCTACATGTAAATCAGCGACAATTATCCTACGTATCTCCTGCATCCTTCTCTCTTGTATCAGGCTTTATGGTTTTCTGCCTCCTACTTAAGTATAGGCTTTTGTCTTCAAATAACACTTAGGTTTGGGTTTTTGCTGCTTAATATATTTCAATTACTATTTCCTGCCTCCTATTTAACCTTTAAACTCAAGCCACTGTCTGATTTTCTGTAGATG
The DNA here is from genome assembly GCA_033782935.1 of Petrolisthes cinctipes. Taxonomy (NCBI): domain Eukaryota; kingdom Metazoa; phylum Arthropoda; class Malacostraca; order Decapoda; family Porcellanidae; genus Petrolisthes; species Petrolisthes cinctipes. The sequence goes on from JAWQEG010000305.1 coordinate 74,510, forward strand.
AAAGTAAATGTTCACACCTAAAGTCACAAGTAGGGAAGTTTGTGACTGGCTGAAGCTTGTTACTTGTGGCTTAGAAGTCACACATTAAACCCGTCACAACACACAGCCAACTCATTGGTCAAATGTGAAACTCATGGTCATCCCAACTCCTCCCGACTGGCACAGATTCTTTGCTCTGCTCACGACAGCCTCACAAATGGTTGTGAGGTTCTGAATGAGACAAGAATGCAAGACGACTCCAAGACAACTACAGTAGGTTTCAAGTTTAGAAATTTGAAATTTAACAGAATTTTCTTCCAACACGTCTATGACAAAGACAAAACACAACTGTGTGACATGTTCTGGGACTGCCCCACAACTGTGCCTACAAAGGCATTTCTATGAAGTACCATACCAATCATATCATGAAGTTCCCTGTAGTCGCCATGTTATACAATAATGGCTTGGGAAATGAGGCATATTTGATGATGGTGGTGTGTGTGTGCGTGTAGCCTTAGGTAATGTAAGTGTGTGTGTGTGTGTGTGTGACATCCATCTTCACCCTCCTTTCCAACCTCCCATCACCTAACGACTGCTCCCAACTCAACTGACATTTAACTGCAGACTGCATAATGACTATGAGTCATCTCATGTTTGCCTGTTGAGTCAGGTATGTGCGACTGGGGCTTTAGCCAATCAAATACATGGTATTAATAATATTGTTAGTGCACATGACCATCACCTATAGAAAAAACATTAAAAGGGGGAAATATTTCTATTGCAACTCGCTACACCTGTACTTCATCTTCTAATAAAGTTTTCATCATCATGTATTACAGTATAATATATTCTCCTTACCGTATTACTAGTTATGTGGTTCCTGGGTTGGGTAAAAAAAATAAATAAATAAATAAAAAAATAAAAAGTGCTGCATCAAAACATTTTCATCAAAATGAATGCAAAATTGGGTACTTAATAAGAGCATAGTTTTTTCAACAAAGGCCAAGTGAACAATCCTCAATGACCCAGAGCAGCTATTTCAACAACCATCCCATATTCCTGACCGTCTTGGTGAGTTCAGCCTGATATTCTTGATTTAATTCTAACTTCTCACCAAATGATGTTGAACTTTCCCCTCCATTGGATTCCTCTAATCACAATTGCTATCATAATTTTCCAATCACAATTGTCATGTCATATTGTTCCCATAATATCCGTCTGGCATCTAGCACTTTTCCTACAAGCTAGAAGTTTGCTTTGATCCAACCTGTTTCAGAAAAGGGTGACTACTCCTAACACTCCAACGACTGCTCCCAACTCAACTGACATTTAACTGCAGACTGCATAATGACTATGAGTCATCTCATGTTTGCCTGTTGAGTCAGGTATGTGCGACTGGGGCTTTAGCCAATCAAATACATGGTATTAATAATATTGTTAGTGCACATGACCATCACCTATAGAAAAAACATTAAAAGGGGGAAATATTTCTATTGCAACTCGCTACACCTGTACTTCATCTTCTAATAAAGTTTTCATCATCATGTATTACAGTATAATATATTCTCCTTACCGTATTACTAGTTATGTGGTTCCTGGGTTGGGTAAAAAAAAAAATAAATAAATAAAAAAATAAAAAGTGCTGCATCAAAACATTTTCATCAAAATGAATGCAAAATTGGGTACTTAATAAGAGCATAGTTTTTTCAACAAAAGCCAAGTGAACAATCCTCAATGACCCAGAGCAGCTATTTCAACAACCATCCCATATTCCTGACCGTCTTGGTGAGTTCAGCCTGATATTCTTGATTTAATTCTAACTTCTCACCAAATGATGTTGAACTTTCCCCTCCATTGGATTCCTCTAATCACAATTGCTATCATAATTTTCCAATCACAATTGTCATGTCATATTGTTCCCATAATATCCGTCTGGCATCTAGCACTTTTCCTACAAGCTAGAAGTTTGCTTTGATCCAACCTGTTTCAGAAAAGGGTGACTACTCCTAACACTCCAACTATTGTGGTGTTCCTCAAGATTCCTCATATCACTTTTCCTTTTCATCAATGATTGAGCCCCCACCCTTGAAAAAAGGGAAATGGTGGTATTGATGATAATAATGATGATGATGATTTCATTCTGCACTACTCCACCTGATACAACCATCCATCCCAGCAATATTTATATAACACATTTTCAATGAGTTTAAGTGTTTTCATTCATCAATTAGCTTCTTATAAGTGCAAGTACAGCTGCGGCAATGTGTATGCATCCACTAGAGATGTATCAGATATCTGCATATGTGGAACATTCGCATATTTATAAAATAAATATCCACACCATACACATACAAGATGTGACATATATACATTTAGCTGAAGAAAATGGATGAATGTTTACTTAATATAATTATCAATAATTTTTTTTTTCACAAGTTGACTCCCATTTACCTCGGCAAAAATATACAATTTGTATATGCATCCATGCAATATGTACAGTATGTACAGTATATATGTCTATATATGCATAAATATGAAAGGATATAAGTGTGTGTGTGTGTGTGTGTGTGTGTGTGTGTGTGTGTGTCCATGCATTAGTATGTATGTATGTAGGCCCTACTCCCTCTTAACCCCTTAGGACCGACTTCTTTTTTTTTTTCATCCCCAGTCGACTTCTGGGGGTCAATTTTCAACTTTCATGTAGGCAAATTTTGTTCTTACAGAATGAAAGAGCTTGAATTTACACACCAGGAACTGAAAATGGGAGCCTCCTAGGTGTACGCGTTTGCGTATGACAGAGCGTCAAAGTCCGAAAATAAATAAATAGTATCCCCTGAAACGCATGAAAGAAAACCTCATACGCTCTGCGTACGCTGTAAACATGTATATAAACACCTAAATAATGCGTCTAAGTGGTTTTCAATGATGATAAACGTATTTCAGTGTAATTTTGTCTGTCTAGACTCTCCTGGAGTATAGTAGACAGCAGAGAGATACGAGAAACATAAGAAAACACCATGTAGTGGTGAGATATTTCCTTGTTGGCATACGCAGCTGCCAGACACCACTACCACAGTCAAACCTTTTCTCAAGGACGTTAGCTTTCCATCGTTACCAACGCCAGCTCGCTAGCTACTCGCTACAGTTTTTTGTAGGTACGTCGACATGTCGGTTATTCGGAGGGAACGATTAATTTTTTTATCACCGACATGTCGGTCAATCGGTCCTAAGGGGTTAAAAGTTAAAAACAAAGGTTACAATCCTTCATTCATAGCTTCACCTTGTGTGATTATCTAATAAGATTAAAATCATATCCTGGCTGCTCTGAGCCATTCTTATGACACAACATGTGATGTAGTGTTATGGCATCTACCTGCTTGTGGGGTAGCAGGTCACTTACTATATGCAATACTGTGTAACAAAAGTCGCTACCAATTGGTAATTACTAGTGTTTTATATATATCCTGAAAACATTTTAATCCCTGAGGATATCATGATCTGACATGCACATCTGTATCCAGATTGGCTGTTTCTCAGAAACTGATATCCACATCTGTATCCATATCAGCAAAATATCTAAGTTTAACATCCGTAAACATATCCAGATTTGCCGATCTGAATTCTGATATCCAATACATCTCTAGTATCTACTCTCTCACAGCCAAACCCAACACATGGCACTGCTGCAACCATGGATATGAGGGGTGAAGTAGGCCAACACTCAACAACCTGAGTCTAATCAGTTACTTGAGCTAGCAAAAGGGCGAGGAAAGGCAGTATTTTGTTGATTCAACTTAAGTTGATGAGTCTTACCCTGCTTCACCTCTTGTATCCATAGTTATGATGTTGCCATGTGTCGGGGTTTGCTGGGAGAGGGTGGATACATAAATCTGGCTGCAGCTGTACCATTGCAATTATTTAATGTCTAATTTTGTATCTAAATAGCTTTTCTCCACCTTCCACTATATTGGTGGTAATTACAGAAAGTCCTCCTCAAATTTTTCTATTTTACAATGCATCACGACTGATTTTTACTCTTTCACCTCACTGGTGGTAGTCTACCCTACCAGTGTCTGTTCATCTTATCCAAATAAACAATCTTTTCAGTCATTTTAACCAACTTAATGCATTTCTCTTCACCCACACCACACTTTATTATTACCTTTCCTGTACTACCTAACATGCAGCAAAAATTATAATTATACTCAAAGGATGGGGTAAGACTCAAAAAGGTTATAATTTATATGGAAATTATGCAGAGTACACCAAAATTTGGCCTTACAGATCGTGTAGCTCATGAGGTGAGATCAAATGTGAAGCAGGCAGGAAAGGGGAGAGAGGGAGGGGGGCAGGGGGAGTAAAAGAAAGCAATAACTAACCTGTCTGTGTTGCTGGACCCTGACAGTGGCAGCATAGCGTGATGGGTGAGCATCCATGGAACCAACTACAGCTGCAATGGACGGTTTCTTATTGTCGCCTGCTGGAGGGTGAGTCACGTCAGCACCAAGGAAGATCACCGGCTCATTGAACACCTTAGGCCTGGAAATATACAATGGTGAATATTTGGATGCTGAGATTGTCCTGACCCAACTGAAGTTGTCTGTTGGTAGTTCAAACATATTATCCAAGATGAAGACTGCTATTCTAAGTGCAGATCTCCCAAAACTATCTAGGGTTAGTCGTAGAAAAACTTAAAACTTGTCAAACGCATAATAACTAAACAAAAGTTATTGCCTTAACCCCTAGTCTGTAATGAAACAAAAGTTTCATTCCATTTCCATCACATCTACTCATACAATCTCATATCTATTCACTAACTCAAAGTGACTTTGTTTGCATACAAAATAGCCTAATCATCAATGGGTATGTAATGGTTATGCTGTTGGTTTATTTGTTACCCCAAACCAGACTGATATTGCTTAACCATTAAATAATATTCTACAGATTTACATTAATATTTAGAGGCCAAAACAATATATGAATTAAATTTTCACATACCATCTAGCCAATGGCCACTTTTTTTCAGCAACACAAATTTGCTGTATATCAAACCACACCTGCAGCTAATACTCTACTGTTCCTATAAACAATATATGACTTATCAGTACTTCTATCAGACACAACATAACCTATTGATATCCCAAGAATCACATTTATATTCTGAAATGACACTGTGCAATGTACATAATGCTGAATCTGTGTGAATGTCAGTCTTCATTAGTCTTCTATCATTTAACCATCTCCCATACTTAGGTTTCATACAGACACCTGATTATATTCGACTTCCACATTCACAGTTTCACTTTTACATGAGCAGGAGAACATAATACCGTACTACTAACCTAATGGCTGGGACTAGAATAGAGTTGATGCCTCCCAACTTGACATTTATCTTAAGGCAGAGATTGGACAAAGTTTGAGGAGATGTCTTGTTGACATTCTTGGCCTGTACACATTGGGTGGCCATTCCAAGAACAGTGTCTCCTACTCGCTTTACTTCAGCTGCAACGGTAAAAAACAAGTACACCAGTTAGTATAAACATTTAGTAAATTCACAGCTTCAAAAATTCATATCTAGAGGTCCTTCTTGCATTTAATCCTGGTCGTCACATACAAATAGTACTGGTATCAATATCCTTGTTTGGTATGAGTGGAAATTACAAAATATCCAAGATATATTAAACTTTAAAAGGCTGGGCTGGTAGCTGATTTTTCAAATGGTCTGGTATAGATTACAGGAACACTAGTTCATTTTAAACAGCATATGTAATGTTTGTAAGCATATTATAGAATCAGTAGTGAAACATTCCCATTGATATTTTCTTTCAAGACAAAATTCTACTTGAAACAGTATTTTCACATGCAAGGACAGTAGGATCATGCTGTCAGGATAATATATTGTCCACAACATACAGGCCCTAAAAAAATATTCAGCACCCTTACAGAGTGATACATTATGCCACATAACATGAAGCTTTCTGAATCAACTCCTGACTTGTTGACCACACCAAGTATTCATACCGTCTATACCTGTGATCGTTGTAGATGGTATTGGAGCAATGGGTGCCAACATTTTTTTGAGGCCTGTATTATACTGTACATTCACACATAATCAAAGACTCCCTCACCATACACTGGAGTTTTGCCAGGCAGTACAACACACACCAACTGCAGGCCAGTGAAGGTACTCTTGAGGTAACGGAACATAGGCTCCACTTGGTCTGGTCCATTGGCATACTTGCAGAAGCATGGCTGACCAATAATGGGCATACCTGCAAAAAAAGGTTAAAATTACTCTGTATGATAAAGAATATGATTAAGAATAAGCATCTGCCACAATGAGCCTGGTCTTCAGTGCAATAAGGATTAGATAAATAAATTCTATCCTTACACAGGACAAGTAGGGAAGAATTGTCAGAATGGTGCAGTCACGCTCCCTAATATACACCCACCACAAACCAAGCCCAGTGATAATGTAGGCACTAGCCACAGAATGCCATAAGGTAGAGAATGATTGTGGGATGGCACAGAGGGAGGATGATGGGGAGGAGGCTAGTTAACCTTCCAACTGTGGGCATTTTTGAGCGAGTCAGCTCTGTACCACGGGACTATTTTTGCAAAAGTAAACAACACTTTTAATGGCTAATAGCATGTAAACTACTCATGCTACATGAATAAATGATACATGATATTGAAGTACAAAGCTTTAGCTGTCTCTTCATGTACTTATAAAGACTTAATGGACATCTGCAAGATGGGTAGCCAGCTAAGAATGACCGCAACTCAAACTTCACATTTACAGTTTCCTAACAATTTTAAGTATGTTTTCACACTCTTGATTTCATCATAAAACATGTCAAATCACATTTCTTAACACAACAATATGAAATATAATGTCACTGACGTTTTTCGTACATATATGGTAATTAGTGCAAAAGTGGAGGGCTGAAAATACATCCTTACACTGACTGCTAGTGGCTGGGGTGGCTCGGAGTCATCCCTAGGTGTACACACCCTCTGTGGTGAGCCTAAACAAGTATGTCAGGGGGCGCGCATATTTCAAAATGAGTCTGAGTACAAATGCTGATACTCGCGGTTACCCACACTTAGTACTGCCACTCATGGTTTAAGGGTTAATGAGTTGGTATAAGAACTGTGGCTTGGCCTACAGTCTCCTTCAACACGTGGCTTGTCTCAGACTGGATCAAAATCATTCCATCAAAGAAAGCATAAAAAGAAGTCAACTATCCTGTACAGCTTTGTGTAAACCACTCAATTCAATAATTAACATGCATCTATCATGATGTAAAAAAAAATTCAAGAGTATTGATAATTGCACATCCAACTATACCTTCAACCTCACAAATAGATTAATAGGTTTCTCTATCTCATTTTATTTAAAGAACTTCAAGTTAATGATCTGAATTGACCAATACTATTAATATTTTTGTTTTCATTTTCTATGGTGTGTCCCTCAATTGTGTGACTAGTATTCACTCAGTCAATAATGAAAAATAAGAAGATATTATTAGTTTGCCATAAGAAGTTGCTTCTGGGAAAACCTTTCCTTCAAAATGGAAGGGTTAACCCTTTGCAATTCCAGTGATGGGTTTGCCAGTCATCAATTTTAGATGCTGAAACGTACAGATGACGGGCTAGCCCGTCACAAAATAAATAACTCATTAGTTGCTTTCCCGCTCGTATTGTGTTTGATGATAGGCGCTTGGTGTAAAGAGGGTGTTGGGAATTGGCAGATGCTGCTTCTAGCCTTGCTCTTGTCCCAAGTCATTCTTTGTGTATACTGTACATAGGAGATTTAAATTTTTTTGAACAAGAGGAAAACAGGAAAAAAAAGATGGTCTCCATTTTGGTATTATTTTCAAGTTTCCATTCATAGCAATCCACTATATCACACATAAAAGGAATGGAAATTTATTTAGCTATGCTATAGAGCAATCAAAATTATTCTATCTCTAATATTCTTTGTTTGTTATAGTTTTTTACAGGTAGGGTAAAATATGTTTGCTTGTCAGCTAATATTCTACTCACTGTTATTTTGTTTATTGCTTTTTTTTGTAACATAGTTCGATATAGTACAGCTTCCAAGCTTTAAAACATGACCAGAATAAGCTTCCTTTGATCATTAGTAAGTGAACTAAGAGTGGTAGAATGACAGCATCTACTGTATATGGACAAAGACACCCAGCATAAGAGGTGGTGTGATGGCAAAGTGTTAACTCACCAGCATCATTACTGATTTTCTGGAGCTGCTGCGTGAAATTCCTGAGGGCATCTTCTCTGACCGTGCGCTGTGGAGCAAAGCAAGCCACAGCCCACACGCGAACCTCCACACCTGTGAAGAACTGTTTCCCTCGCATGTCCCACACACCCTGGTTGGGTAGTGCCTGCTGTTTGGTTCTACCACCATACTGCAGCTTTGGTGGAGGAAGAACACGCCCTCGAACCTGCCAACAAACCATATTAACATTATCCCAAACTTAACCCACAAATAATGGCCGACATTTTATAAATAATGCTCAGGCCATAATTACAACTTTTAGAAGTAGAAAAGCAAAACTAAAATGTTAATACTTTCCGCAGCAGGGATTACTTGGGACAAGTGATATGTTGATACCAAGATGCAGGCCAATACTGATACCAATTTTTCAACTCCGATATTATCCAAAGACTGATTCTATCTATCTATAGTTCTGACGCCTAGTTCCCTCCGGGATCTACCCCCAAGGGGGTGGCCACAGCAAAAGGATCTCCAGTTTTCCCTGTTCCAACACTCCCTCCTTACTTGGTCAAACCTTACTCTGCCCCTCATGTTTCTCTCCCTTACATACTCTTCCACTCTGTTCTGCCATCTAACCGGAGGTCTGCTTCTCACAACAGGTCCCATAACTTCACTTCCATACACCTTCTTTACAAACTCCTCACCATGCATTCTCTCCACATGTCCAAACCACCTCAATGTATTTCGCTTCACCCTCTCAACCACCCTACACTCAATACCAATTCGCAAACTTGAAAGGAGTTGCCAGATTCGCCTAATGAATTAATTCGATACGAGAAGAATCGCACTAAGAACCACTCCAGTTTTTTTAATAATTTTCTTGAACTACCGGTATATATAAAAGGCTAAGGTCCGTTCATCTCTTCATTATTTTAATCGATAGTCGAGTCATCCTGACAGACAAATCTGAATTATTTTCAGTGTTCCTACTTTACACATCTTGGAACCGACATGCCAGTCGTTGCATATCGAGTTAATGAATGTTTTGGCAGGTCACAAAACTATTGTATTAATTAGTTCACATAAAAAGATAGAAAAACTTTTTGCCGAATTGAATTACACCGAAATTGACGGCCGAGATTGGGTAGCGCCGCCGAAAGTTCCAATAACAAAGAGATCCACTACCAGTTATGAAAAATTAAATGCTTATGTATTTTGTAGCCTTTCAGACTATTTCATAACTGATATTCGACTGGATACCACTGATATGTCTGAAAAAATAATTGTTGTTGCTGCCAAGTACTTGTGTATAATATAACCATTTTCTTTTTAATACAATTCAAAGATCTAGCATCACTGTGGCAGTCTGTGACTCTGTGGCTGTTTTCAACTGCAGCATAGACAGATCTGATCTCTATCAAGGTTTAACTTTCATACAAATAATTTATACATATTTCCAACAGCCACATCCTAAGTATTATGATAGCAGAGGTTATTGAAAATTATACTAATAAATAAAACAAATTAGATTGCCTATTGTACATTAAATATAAGACTGTCCCAAAGTGGAGATAATTCTCTGTGTGTCTCGGACACAAAAGTTTTAAAAATATTTTTCCCGATATATCGCTAACTACAACATGGAAATATGTTCGAAAAATAGTAATAACTAGTTCAGCTACACGAAAAATTGTATATATTTACTTTTTCTAATATACCCCTAAGACGTTCTATAATTATTTCATCTGGGAAATCTGGCAACTCCTTTTAAGTTTGAGAAGAAGGGAATTGCCTTCTTACTCAAACCACATCTCTCATACACACACTCATTACTTTCTCCATCCTACCTGGTCAGTCCACATTCTCCTCTCAAGTAACTCAATTCCACTGCACCTATTCTAGATTGATGAGCCCTACTCCATGTCCATGTCTCTGACGTATATGTCAGCTTTGGAAGGATTATACTATTTCTTAGTCCCCTTTTCACTTCCATACTCACATTTCCACCCTACATAAATGACTGATTCTTATATTTATATACATCACAACATATATTATATGAGGGACCTATGGGAAAATCCAGTCCAAACCATGGCCTTCCTCAGAGGCTCAGGATTGTTGAGCCAGGCTACTTGAGGAGCATCTACAACACATTAACCTGACATACCTCCATCATGGCTGTGCTTATTGTCAATCCAAACTCCTGCATGTAAGGGTCATTGTTAAAGTCAGCTTTCCGGACCAGGTTGTTGATCTCCCGCTCCCTGTCTGGTGCAGACCTGGCTGTGGCCTTGATCATAGTAGAGGTCTGCATGTCAGTAAGTTTCTTGATGCACCGCTGCCCAGGTACAATGTTACATACCTCCAGCGGAAGATACGTGTGCTTGTGTTCTTGACCGACCTGCCATTGTCAACAATTTATTAATAACACTACATTACTAAAGGGCTCTACCACACCAGCACATATTTCTCATCTTCAATACCCCATTTCCCTTTCTTAAATGGGTGGGAAACACCTGTTTCTCAAGTCAGTAAAGTACTGTAGGGTGGTATAAATACTACAGTACAAGTAAAAATCCAACACAATGTACCTATACTTTGGCAGCCATAACAATACAAATGCAACCTTGTAATTAGGAGCATTTGACTGCTTGTGCATGTATAAGGTTCACATTTCATGCCTATTTTATCTATTAAACACATGCTTGAGACAGAATTTTTCACCAATAATTAAGGGTTGTCTTATATGTCGACATATATAGTACTTGGATCTTCACAAAATCTGATCTTCAGAGTTTTACTATAATCTAAACAGAAGATACCCTTGTGGTAAGATATACAAGATGTTAAGAGTAACTCAGTCATATTCTTACATGTGTAAGACCGAGGACAGTGAGGGGATAGAAACTATGGGGGTTTGCCATAGCAATTGTAACTGAAAAATACTGCTACCACCTGAACACATGCCAAAATTAATTTGTTTTTCTAGTCTCTCTTTCTTTCTTTTTTTTCCTCTCTCAAAAAATGTGAATTTCTTTTTATGAATACTATAAATTTTGCCTTGCTATGTTACATCACATTCAAGAGTTAACAATGCTGTTATATAGGGATTACCGTATTTATCAATTCCAATTACAGCATTACATTATGACCACCTTCACATCTTTAAAACCACTCAGTAAGTGTCATGCTGAAGTTATCAGTGGTTTCTCTGGCCTGCATCACTTGACTCTTCTAAAATGCAAATTATGACCTAAAGGTACATAATGAACCAAGAATATTACTTGCCTGTAAGCAGGGTAGATGTGGGAACCTAAGTTTCATTTTGTATTTGTCCAAGAAATATTTTGCCACAGTACATTCCACTGTCTGGCCGTTCTCTAGCTGAAGTGGAAACCTAAGGAAATAGTTAACAAAAGTTACCTTTTTGCAGCAAAATATATAAAAATAATATGAATTAACATCCTATAAAAATGAAAATAAGATAAAAAACATCCTCTCATGCAACATTTCTTAGATACCATGCCCATTCTACCCCCTAAATTGTTCTACTGTACAGAAGAGGTTTGCTTGGTACATGTGGTTTTCTTTTATTTCCAAAAAATTATGCATCAAAGGAAACGCCAAAGGACTGCAGTGTACGGATGTTCCTTCAAGGGGTGGGGTGTCAAATTCTATGAATACTACACACTTATGTTCAAGTCAAAGCCGACAATAATATACTTACGACTGCATCTGAGCTGGCCTTCTTGTAACGTTGCAAACACGATATTTTCGTCGCATCTGTCCGCAGTGCGTTATTTCAATCTGTGTGAGAGAACACAAATATAAAGATAATCTAGAGTAAGGACCTCAAAGGACTATTATGCAATGATAAATATTCTTAATCAAATCAGAATGATGACTGTACAACAAAAGTGCTAAATAATACAGGTTTATTGCACGTCTATATACTTTTACCTGGCAACTTTGCTCCATATCAGTAACTTTTTTTATGGTAACGTCTGGGAGCTTGCAAATGTGACCACACACGACTAGGAATATGACCACGTGAAGGAAAAATACTTAAGTTTAAGGTGTAATACAATATGTTGTTGGCACATTGGAGGACTGTTGATGCCTCCAAACTATGCTCCAAAACAGTACGCCTCCTTGTAGACTCAGGTACTTTTTAGGTTTCCTAGCAGTGTTTGGAGGAATCTAAAACCTTCAATTCATCCACAAAAGATTACCCACTAAATTTATTTGTAAGACTTACTCATTAATTTTTTTTTTTTTTTTTTTTTTTTTTCCAATTTCTGGAGAGGTCTTTAAGAGAAATAAAAAAAATAAAATAAGCAATTCTTACAAAAAATATTACTCAACTTCTTTGTAAGGCAATGTGGTGCCAAAGTAAATAAAATATTTTTCCTGTTGCTCTATACATGTTTCTGCCCCACTATCGAATGCCTCGATCCCCTACAGCAAGTGGCCTACCAACACTACAGATTATAAGCACATCCCTCTATGCCCTCTTCCAAGTATTCGAAAGGGATGGTTGGATGGATACATCGTGGATAGAAGACTGCACTGCACACAATCACACAAACATTCCATGAGAGCCCTATGGAAAATCCCTGTCCAAGCATGGCCTTCTTCAGAAACTCAGGACTGCCTAGCCAGGCACTGCACTGTATTACAATACATTAAATCAAACCACTGTATTACAATACATTAAATCAAACCACTGCATTTCAACGCAAATTCAGTACTCGTGTTCTGCTTTGCTAGAGTAGGCTCTCAAAATTACCACCCCTACACTCAAGACTGTACATACACTAAATTCAATTTTCCTCATAACACCAATGTCTCGTAAAAAGTAGTTTCACAGTGTATAGCCACGGTCACACTAGTCACTGGTACCCCTGGGCTGGGCTGGATGGTTTTGCCTGAGCAAACGGCCCTGAAATTGCCCACTGGTTGATTGTTTGGCTGGACGGAGCAGAGGGTTGTCCCTGGGCATTTTACCAGTGGGCGACAGATGGTTTGAGAAACTGTAGTATTCACTCTAAGTTAAGTAAAAGAATAGCCTGCAAAAATTATATCGATATCCTTTTAATAATATATTATAAGAAATACATTTCAGAGAGAATTATTGACCATTAACTGCATACAAGAAATTATTATATGGAATGTACATACTCGCTTGACTTTGGAACTTTATGTCAACAAAATATTAAACAACAGCACTCTGATATGAATATGGACAACACCATCAGCATGGAAAATTATTCATCGATTTTCTGGCTTCAAGAGGAATCATTTACCCTCACTGAGGAAGTCAGGGATAGAGAGATATTGTGGATTGTTTACAAACTGGCGAAAGTGCGGGAAGATTGGGCTAGGATGATGGTTCTCTGTCCAGTGTGACCACTTTCCTTGTAACCCAGGGCTACGGCTGGCTTCCAGCCCAGTCAAAATCTCCCAGCCCAGGGGTAGCAGTGACTAGTGTGACTGTAGAATGTAGATTAAGTGCCTTCATCCACCAATGAGACATGGTCTAAGGGACCCCACTGTACTATGTTTTGCATATTTTTGCATGTTTCAGCCCTTCAAAATAGGGCAAAATCTCTGCTCTCCAAATAATTCAGGTACCCTAAAGTTTCAAATTTCAGAAAAATTAAAAAAAAACAAGCTTCAAATGTAACAGCAAAGACCACAAAAACAATACCTTTAATCCTTTAATTTCCTTAGTGAATTTAACACGTTGAGAGTCGGTGAGAGGCTTCCGCTGCTCCCCAATCTCTCTTATATCTAAAACCTCACACATGAACTCAATCACAGCTTGGGCTTTGTAGAAAGCTGTAGCAGACACTGTAACATGAAAAAAACACACATGAGACAGAAAATATATTAGCTGAAAAGTATAATAATTATCAATTAAGTCTTCAACCACTTTGAAATTTGCAACAGAAAGTGTCCAGACAAAAATATCTGCAGAGTAATTAGTCCCTGTATACTTATAGTGCCTTCAGCGATTCTCTTCCACATTTCACCCACTTTCTATTATATTACAAGCAAAATAATATTCCAACATATTAGCATTTCCTAAGACACATTTTCTCTTCAAACTTATTCCTTCTGACAATTATCAGTCACAGAAAAGTGACGAAGTCACTACACAGCTCAATGTCATTTAATCCAGCAGTTATAAATTAACAATAAATTATTCAAATAAACCATTTTTTCTCCCTCCTCCAGTGAGGGTGACTACAGACCCATGGGCTGCATGTTTGCTCAGCCAGCTACAATACTCACCATCAATATTGAGCATCATTTTCCACTGGGACGGTCGTACACTTTGATGAAACCCAAACCAGACTTCTCTACCACCACCCAATGGATGGTAGTATCCGTCAGGGGCAGAAAAGAACGACCTCCCTACTGGAGTGTATGTCATGGAAGGTAGGTGGCGCATGACTACATCTAATGCCTGGTAAAAAAACAAACAAATTACAAACATATGATCTTGTACACTATTTAACATTGATACAATATGGACTTTGCATTTTGCATTTACAATAATTTGCAGCTCATACTGTTGTGTCCTACCAACTGGAGCATCTTTTGGAACTGTAAAATAGGTACACAACAGTGATATTTAACCCAAGTTTTATCAAACACAACACTGCTATGTGTGCTACCTGTATGGCATCGTAGGGTATAGTTCTAGTGCGTCCTTCCAGTGCTTCTTCCAGTGTGTACAGGTTCACCTGTGCCAGCCACTTCATGGTCACCTTGAATACCCTGTCACGGCCCTCTCCTGGTAACGTTACCTGTGCATAAACAGAAGTCACAAGTTAAGAAACTCCACTCAAATCAGTCATAAAACCAAATCAAGATCAATACACAAAGTAATGTGACGAATTACTTCACAATAATGCACTATTCATATTATCAATGGCAGGAACTAACAGCAAAAATCAACTTCTGCAAAAGCAATTGTAACTCTAACCCTTACCTTCCACAATCCTATATGCAAAACTTCAATTACAATCCAGTTTCATGATTTTCATTACAAAATGTGCAAAAACAAGGTAAATAATTTTGTCATCATTATCAATACAGTAAAAGTCCAAAAGTTCGGACTCCAAACCTTCGGAAGGTTATTGGGTGACCAATTATTGCTGAATTAATTTTTTTAAACGTAAAAAAATACGCACAAAAACTAAAAAATGCCAAGAAAAGAAGACCGCGTGAGCATGGCAACACTGCGATTCTACTCCCACCACTATTATAGTAGTTTAGTAATGCCGGTCTAGTTTTTGTGTATACATCCCCAACATTGCTCTTACATTTCTACCTAATTTTCGCTATTTTGCCTGCTACCACGGCTCCCAAGAAACAAACGTGGGAATACGTATGCTACATTACGTGGGGCACAGATTCTAGAAGTATTAGCAAAATTAGAGAGGGGATTTAGAGTTCCGGTGCTCATGGTGGAGTATGATGTAGGACAATCTACAATTTACGATGTCAAATACAAGGCTGCAGAATACAAGAAGCTTGCTACCAAGTGAGGGTGATGGGTAATAGTTCAGTTACCACCAATAATCCATGAGTTTCTACTTGTACAACCACATTTCCTTAGTTTATATTAATTATTTTTTGTCACGTTCTCTTACAATCACTTGCACTTTCCACCATATCAAATGTCTGTACCGGGATATGTGCTAAAAGTATGAAAAATGCCTGTTTTGAGAAGTTGTTCACTATGAAGGGGTTAGGCTTATGACGAGTGTAACAAGGTAGTAGGAGGGTGAAAAGTTGTTCACTATGAAGGGGTTAGGCTTATCACGAGTGTAACAGGCGAGTGTGAGGGTGATAGTGGGGTGGTATGTTCAGTTATCACCAAAACTCATTGAATTTTTATTCATGCACACACATTCCTTAGTTTGTATTTATTAATTTTGGTATTTTCTCTTACAATCACCTCCACTTTTCACCATATCAATAACCTGTATGTGTATAATCAATCAACACCTTTAGATATTCACTGCATTATACAGGTAAACACAAAAATGTGTTATGTTTTAATTATTCTAGGTATATTCCCGAAAGTTTGGAAAAATCGAAAATTCGGAAGTCTTATGTTCCCCTGCCTTCCGAACTTTAGGACTTTAATTGTACCTCATTTCTCTTTTTTCAAGGGGTGGGTTATGCTCACAAACACTCCCACTTCAAGCCTATGAAAATCACTTGGTAATGTTGAAAAATTTTCTAATCTTAAGTTATTATTATTTATCATAGTCTTCATATCTTCAATGTTAACATGAGTATTCACTCAGTTTTCACTTATTCATTTTATCATATTATAACTAATTAACTGAACACGAATTTTATAATAATCATGAGGTTATAAATAATTTCAAGGTACTCATTCACTGCAATACTTGAAACATTCATTAGGAATGAATGACATATACATACGCATTTATAAAAGAACTTTCACAACCACAAAAAAGCATATTTTCTAAGAATTTGTCAAAAATGCAATTTCACAAATGAAATAACAATTCTGCAATTGTGGAATCTGAAGCTGTGAATGTGATCATCGCCCACCATTCTTGTGATGGAGCAGTCCGCCTTGTAACCCATACAATAGAGGGAGGGGGGGGGGGAAGAGAATTGTTAATTATGTTTAATTTGTAAGAGATGTTGCACTACATGATTTGTAGATGTCATCTGTTCTTATGTTTATGTTTTGGCTGGGAGTGCAAGGAGCAGCAGCTGTGGCGGCGTTACACATGTGTGTACTCCATGTAGCCTCCAGGAATTAAAGCTAAATCATTGCTCCTATACTTCTGCTTTATCCTGCCACAATGATCTATCTCTCTATCTATAGGTCTGATGCCTCGCTCCCTCTGGGAATTCCCCCAAAGGGGATGGCCACGGCAGAAGTGTCTCCAGTTTTCCCTGTTCCAACACTCCCTTCTTACTTGATCCAGTCCTCCTCTGCCCCTCATGTTTCTCTCCTTGACATACTCTTCCACTCTGTTTTGCTATTTAACATCTATAACATTTATGATCTATACGCTCAACAAATGGTAGCAGAGCGTAGTTACGATCTACGGACCTCTGGGTTATCCCCCGCTCTCCTAACAATGATCCCACCAAAGGCTCTAATAGCCTCGGAGCTGGACCCCTGGCCTGTCGGGGGTCCTGCACTTGCACTAGAGTCTCCCCACCTCTTGAAAAAAGGGACATGGGGTATTGATGATGATGATGATGATGAATGTGATCATGGACGTGCCTGGCACTGCTAAAATATCAATGTTATTACATCACACTGTGGGCTAATCAATACCTGGCAATGTTTTCTCTAGAACTATGTGCAGACCTGTTAACTTACCTCTAACTCCATTTTCTCATTACCAATAGGTAGAGGATCCCTCGTGTACAGGTTACTTCTGCCATCAAAAACAGGCTGTGAGGGAGAGGATCAGTATTGATATTAGTATAATACATTGTATTTGGCTAGATATAATGTGTGGTTTGTGTGCAAATGCATATCAACTGCCTTGCAGCAAGCACCAGATGCACACATCCTCGGCAAGAGGAACTTGCAGAAAAATCCAGTTTAACAAAACTATGTAAGTAGTGTAGACTGATGAGAAAGTGAAAGATTCAAAGTTTACATGAAGTAGCAAATGAATATGACTTAAGATACCAAACATTCTATCATATCTAATAATACAAAGGATTCTGTGAATTTTTCAATTACAATAATGGCGATTCTATGAAAGATTTCTAAATTACCTTTAGGGTTCCAAATATCCGAGGAAATGCATGGACCATAGTTTCAATAATTTCCCTGTTGACCTTGCGAGGGCATTTGTCAGGCTGTATGCTGACATCATAGTGGTGGATGTAGCCACGGGGCATGGATATCTGGAAGTGGTTTGCCCTTAAGGTGATGGGCCGACCTTCTCGACCTAAATTTGGCCTCCTTGGAGCAACAAAAGCTGAAAAGGGAAATCATGAGTGATTATATAGGATAAATACCATTCACAAAGCTAGGGCAAATGTCCACTGATAGGCTAAGTACTTTAATTGCCTTTGAGTCTAGGAAATAATAGTACCCTCCTGCCATAAAACAAAAGTCTTGAGGCAATTAATCATAGATCATTCCTCAAACCTAATCAACAGAGAAAATTTTCATGACAACAAAAAAATGTTGCCTGCCTGTCTCCATATCTTTCATTATCTATTTTGACCTTAGTGTATTGGATGCTCTCAGCTCCACTGCCTTTTCACCCAAAACCTTCCTGGTACCAACTGCCCTATATGGAACCCTGTATTTCTTAACCACTTCCAAACATCTACCATTCCAAAAAAATTTATATTTCCCCTTCCTATTATATCCTTTCCCATTATTAGGTAATTTTCATCCAATTTTGTTTACTCTTTTTGTATGTATGTGTATGGAACTCACTGGGTAGTTCTGGAGGAAGGAGTGCTGAGATTCCTGTGCCGGTGGCAACAGCTGGGGTGCCTGTGGCTGGTGGGACGATGGTAGTCATGGGTGCTGGTGTAGCTCCGGGTGGTAAGGTCATGGGACGGGGCACTGGGGGGCCAGCTGGTCCTGGGGGTCCCCCCGGGCCCGTAGGTGGGCCGGGGGGGCCAGGAGGACCAGGTGCTACAAAGAAAACCATAAATTAATCCAAATCCAACTTTTTTTCAGACATGCAATTATGATAACAATGTTGAGTAATTTCTGAATTCTACTGTATATTCAATATTCAACTTCCTTATAAAATCTTATAGCATATATCCTATTTGCTGTTTCATTATCATGTTATTTAGTAGTCACATTAAGGCTTAATACATATATTATATGCAAAATGTGTTGCATAATTATTTTCACCTTATTCTTATCATTATATATACATTAATATATTGGAACCTCACAATAACGGAACAAATGGGTTAAAAAATTAAATTATGCCGATCTCAAAAAAATAAGGAAAAAATAAAAATAAAATAAAAATATGTTCTTGCCGAGCTAAAGCAGGGTTTACGAAGAGTCAACCTGTGCAAAACAAAACTCCTAAGATGATCATAAACCAGGACTCCAAGTTATACCTCCAGTCCTTTCAGTTAAAAATAACAACCAGTCCAAGCTGTTTATCCTCATCCTCTCCAGCACGACGAGGCACTAAGCTATATACTAGTAATACTACAATACAGGACTATAATTATTAGTATCAGTGCCCGTAAGACACAGCGCCTAGAGAATATGAGGAAACTAAACAAAATATGTAGAGACCTAGAGATTTTAAAGACATTCTCAGAGGTACAACTGATCAAGAGGCATTTTGTCAACTACTGTCCCAGCATCATGAAGTCTTCCCATATGATTACATCTGGGAAATACATGATTAATACCTTCAAAGCATAAAGAAAAAAATGTTTATATAAACATCAGACATTCTATTATGTGAACACATTTCAATACATAAAAAATTATTACTTGATACTGTATTAGCAGATCATGGTCCAATTTGCGGGCAATTAACCCAATGATCCTCTCGATTATCCCTCTGTGTAATCTGAGAAACAACTGGCACTCAAGTAATACCATCTCTGTGCTACCATTACCACCTGCACACCACATCCAAACCAAACTATGATCCCTATGCCAAGCAGTTACCCACCAACATTTACAAAATATTTTTTAATATCTCAAGTTATCAGTATTCAAATAGAGAGAGAGAAATGGAAGAACTACAATGGAGAATTAGCATGATTAAAATAAAATTACTAAAATGTGATACACATCAGTATTATAGGACATTAAATAAAAGCAAACATTAAATAGGATTAAAACTGGTATGTATGAGACAGGTCAAGAAAAGTTGACACACTGGAGAGAGAGAGGGAATCTGCAATCAATACACTAATACAGTACACCATTAACAAATAAAACAATAATTAACAACTTTCTCAGGCGAGGGAAATCATGTCCTGTCAGAGAGTCTATGCAGCTACGGAAGTTGAAATCAAGTACACAAACATATACTCCATATACTGTACTTCAAACTCTTCCACACACATCTGAAATTCAAAACGTCTGCATACATGACAGAAGCAATGACTACAATAATTTCACACAACATATTATCTAGTTGCTACCCAATGATATACTGTAACTACCTGTACAATACACATTTCAAAAGCATAAAACATTTACACATGTCTATTACTGCAATATTAAAATATATTAGTATAGTTATAAAGAATGTAATCATCCACCACATTTCAAAAGTACTTCACTTGTCTATGACAGCATGCATGGCAAAGTGAAAACCCATCTTTGTTTTTAATTTTCTCTTAATAGCTGATTCAACAATCCTATGAGAGAAAAGGGACCACCGATGTTCTAGTTCTCCTGTATAGAAAGGAGCCCCAATTTTCTGAAAAACTATGGCCAGCAGTTTTCACAATGGCATACTTATTCATAGACCCCTGTAAAACACTGACACAAAATAAAATACTTTTTCACATAACCTACTGACAGTACTCACGCACCCCAGTTCATATCACGCATTCCACAAGTATACATTTACTATCTTTATGTAATCCGTTTTACAACTGGCAAGTGGGGTAGCAATGTCGAACCTATGCACAGACAGCAGACGTACTGCACAATTCAACCAACAAGGGTAAAACAGTCAGGAAACCCTATTTTTGTTGTCTGTGAATACAGGATTATGCTGGGTATGTGGAGGTGTAAGTGAAGAGTGCATCTGTATAGAGTGGCAATGTCTGTGAATGTGTGATGAATGTCACTGCGAACAACTCAACCTGGTGCCAACATGTTAGAACTCTCCTGGTCTGGTTAGAGACAACTTGGGGCCAGTGGAATTATTTACTAAATGGCTCCATGTTTAGATATCCCACAATGAATAAAGATACATGACACAGCCTTCAAGGAGTTACAACATGGAAACCTTACATACATAACTAAATCGGAGTTCCAAAAACATAATAATGCATACACACTGTACTGTATACTCTACATACGGTAGTGTATATTTTTATTCTGAATCAATTAAATAAAAGCCTTCATTAATTCTGAATTTGTTTCCAATTCAAACTACTAGACAGCTACAGTAGTTGTGCTTCCTTCCCTATAATATAATTAGGTCAACATTTTCTCTACAATCAGCAAAGCTGGACCAACCCCTATACTGTACAGTATATTGTACAGCAAAGCTGGACTATTATGTAATATTCCTACCCCTGACTTTCCTATGGGTCTCAGTTGCAATCACTTCAGAATCACCAGCTGATACTCCATGAATTCAAAATTCATTATGAGGGAGGACTGTCCATGCTTTGAGTACCTGAATAAAGAAGTGTAAGCAAAGGTGCAACACTCATGAACAACTTGTTATCTTCTTGTGTTCAAACCTACTGAATCCATTAGTACAGTAGCTGTTTTGCATCCCTCATACTCGTAAAATCAGATGCAGGAACAAAATGCAGTACACAACAGTAAATATCAACTGATAGGGAGACTGTAAAAGTAGTTGCAGGAGTTTAAGTTTGTTACTGGTTCTCACCAGTAATCCTAGCAGTTCCCAACTACAGTCTAGTTTTGCACCACAAAACTAGTAATTTCTATTAATAAAGAGAGGGCCACTACACATTCCTATTGCAGTGAGGATAAAGATTTAAAACTGTATGATTTGATACAGTACAGAGTACTGTACTGTATTACCTAAATATTTTTTAGTTTTCAGCTACAATATGTAAGCCATAAGGGACAGCAAAACACTTTCTTATTGTCAAAAAGGTTGAAAGATACTTAATAATAGGGTATCACTTGTGTCACATGATGAACTGCACTACTGAAAGGTGACTGAACTCTGAAGAGTAGTCGACTGAACATGATAAACTCTAATGTGATATACAGCACAATAATTCTTTTAAAACTATTGTAACTCTATCTTTCAATATAGGGGATGGGCTACAGCATTATCGTAAAGTACCGGATCTTGAGTGAGCAACTAGCTCTTTAAATCTGACACAACTTTTTAGCTTCTGAGATATTATAGTGCCATGGTTACAAGTTGTAATGGGTCAAGAACTCATTAGCTTTTAATAATCTATTCAAAGATCCTGTTGAAATTCTCACACCTCATCTAGAGCATTTCTATGGATACTGGGTGGCTGTTCATTAAAAAAAAAAACTCAGGCAGTGGCTGGGGCATATAATTATTACATATATCTTGTGAGCCAAGGGGTGAAAGGGAGATAATGGCAAAAATGAGACATCTTTGAGATTTCTCCATGTTTCTTTTGCCCATAAAACTGCTGTCGGCAATGATTTTGGTGATTTTGCCTTTTTAACTGGAAAATGTCTCACCCAGCCAAAAATAATTGAGGAAGTTATTTTTTTTGTGAGAAGTTGAGAGAAATGCAGTATATTTCGAGCTACATGGAATAAGGTCTCTGATATTTCTTACTTAACCCATTAAGATCAGTGACACTCTTTAAAACCCTTGGAAGAGGCATTCTCCTGCAACATTTTAAACTCTGGTGAAATCTAAGAGGGCCTTTAAGAACACTTTAGATATCAAACATCTTGCATCCTACATTAAAAGTACTGTACTGTATAAAACTATGGTCAAGGGAATGTCCATATGTTCTCAACTATTGCCTTCTTCCAGCTAATGCCAAAAAGTACTTTTCATAATAGCACCTTTCCCCTTCAGATGTCTGTTTTGAGTGATGAACCCAAGTGCTAAGTTTACTTTCATTGTCTAATCCTGTAATACCTACAAAGCCAACATCCCCTCCATAATAGCTTTAAGCTATCCATTTAAAATAATACTGCTAAAATCCCTGTTGACAATTACACAGGACAATAACAACCTATTTGGCTCTTCCTTTACTTTTAAATGTTAAAAGTTGTTCATGTGTCGACTGTTTTAGTTCTACAGCCTACCAATGAACCTGTTACTTTTACAATTTCCTCCTAACTGTAGAATCCCCTAGGATACATGTAAATTACAAAGAGGTGTAAATGAAAACTGAATATGAAGAAGTCCTCAAAACACTGCAACATGCTTTTGAATGCAATCAGTATGAAAACTACTGGTAAACTACCTACACTCCTTCCTGGTAAACAGAACACCAAATCTGAATAAACAAAGCCTGACACTTCACCTCACAGCTTCTCAGATAATTCTGCACAAGCTGTCAGACTAAATGTCACATCATGCTAGTCCAGTTTTGGTGTTACATTTTCCCCAAAAGCCTACTGAGTGATAAATTGAAAGAGTCATGGCACTCATGAGTCCTCAATGATACAACAGCATCTACATTTATGAAATCAAATAACAGTAATACCAGAAGAAGGAATTACGTGAAGTAGTCACTACAGGAGATACTGTAACAAATCATGAGTGAAAGTGTGATAAGTACAGTACAATTACAAAGAGTTTATACAGTATAGAGTAAATGCAAGTAGAGTATTGTAGTGGCTGGATCAGAGAAAAGCACCCCCCTTCAGCAAGGTCTCTGACTTCAAAAGAATGAAAATGCAAGTACCTGGAGGCACCCTATGGCCTCACAAATACTCAACAATATTCTTACTATCATCTACTCACTATGGACACCAACACACTATGCCATATTCAAATACTTTACATATCTGAAAAATTGTATATTAGAAAATATTTTCTAATAAACACTTCAGATATTGAAATAATTTGAACATCAACAAAGATAAGTATGCTTATGCCTGTCTAGTTGATAGATAAAAAGCAACTTTCTCCATTATACAAATTTTGCACATTCAAAACAGTCAATTTATGTAATCATGAAACCCGTTATTGTGAGATTCTGTTTACAGCTATAAGTAAAGTAGTGGCAGAGAGAGCTGCACATAAAAGGGTTTAAACTTCTATATGAGGTAAGCAGAGTGGAGGAAAACTAATCACTGGTAACTTTTGCTGCAATGTGCTCTCCACACATGTACATTAACGTCAACACTGCTTACACCTGAGTCCTGCTTCATGACAATCCTCCCTATATTTTTTCTTTTCTTAGCTGACACTAAATACTTAGTCACATCCCTTGTAGCTCACCAACGGGTATATACAGTAAGAGTGAATTTGCTAAGAAGGGATTTAACTTCTGGTTCACCCACTGTCCAGCTGAATGAGTTAGCTACGTGGGATAGTGTGACAAAAGCACCAGGTACAGTAGTCACAAACACAAGTTATGTTTATTCTCCTTCCCTCTGTCTAAAACCAGTGTCAGGAAGGACTTTGTGACCAACTAAAAAAATCTAGTGATAATGTAAGGTATGAATGAGTGCATAGTAATGTACTCATGCATACTGGTAATATAAAAACAACATCAGAAGCCATGAGTGCAAGTGTATGCATTGCTGAATTTCTACGACTTGACATTTACACCATATTGGCTAAGTGACTGACAAGCAAGACATAACTTTGCTTCACATGTGTACCATCAGCTAAGAAAAATCCAACTAGGGTGAGGCAAACAGGACAGAATATTATGTACGTGTGAGATGAAACCATGGGCCATGTGCATGGTAAGTCAAAGGTTAGGTGACAATGTTATGCGACACATTGGCTTCATAAACACGACACGGGGCCACTGTACCAGTCACTGTCACTGTCTAACCTACAACTTGCCTTGAATACAGCCCAGAACACAGTAGTGTAAAGTGACTCGGAGAAACAACACTCAGGACCACCTCACCAGGGCTCTGTTTTATAGCTCAACTATTTGGATGCTCAATGGTAATCAACTTCCTTAGATTTATCATATTTCACACAATCTGTGCACATTCCTCATACTGTATGCTACTTGATCCTAAAACAATAAAATCAATGAAATCAAGATTAATAGTAGTGATTTTAGGATGGAAAAAGACTATGGATTAATAACATCTTTTTAAGGATATACAGTACAGTATACTGTAAAGGAATGATTAACTAATCAAGGGAACAGAAAATTACACATTCACTGGTCTATTAGCAAACAAGTTTTCAGTACATAAGAGTTTCTATGGTTCTCGGAGGAATGGCATATTGCTTCAAATACAATGAGGAAATGTATTACATACTGTATGGAGATTTAAAATGGACAGGAGGTTACTAACTGCTCCAAATTGCAAGAGGAAACAGAGCCCAGAGATGGTGCTACTCCAAGCATCAAAAGTAAATAGCAGGAAGGAGAGTAAACTGCAAGCCAGTGGATTATTAGGGTCCCAGGTGCAACTCTCACTGCAGCTACTGTAGTGGACTATTGCTAAATCCTTATGTATCATAGTTACCTTTTGTCATTCCTTTCCCAATGGCTTTGGGCAATATTCTTTTAAATTATCACTGAAAATCTGTACAAGTTATGAAAGTGTGATTAGGCGGGGTTCAACATGACATACTAATGGTTATTTATACTGTATTTATATGCTACACCCTTCCACCCATCATTTCACAAGACACAGTACAGTACAGCAGAACTTCACATTACCAGCTTCTCCCAGTAAAAATTTCTGTCAATATATAACTTGAACAATTGCTATACACTGTATTGCAGCATAATAAAATTATTATGACTGGTTAGACAGTACAAGCATTGACTGGTGAACATATAAACTTTTTCCTATCACCTTTACCAGTACAGTATCAATATCAGTCTCATATCCCAACACTGCAAACCTTACTAACCTTATTACTGTATTGTCTTATGAATATGTATCAACTGTACATAAACATACATGGAACAGAGCAATTAAGGTTTTCACTCAATAATTCTTTACTTGTAGCTAATTATTTCCAGTGCAATTTTGCAGGTGTATAATTCTACCTATCTATAGCTCTGACACCTATATTTCTTTGCCTGTATAAACTAGCATGAGGTTTGGTCTATTGTTTTCAGTTACATAGTACATTAACTACGTGGTGGCTGAGAAATTGTTCATGTACCGCATTAGCCTACTTCCTTTGCTACCAAGTGACTTAGTGCAATATGTGATTAGATTACAGTTCTATTGACTAATTTACTTGTAAGCTTCCAGAACCAACTCAATGTCAATTTTACTCAGCTAATATTGATATGCAAAGATAAAACACCTGGAAATGTTTCCAAGCCTCATGTACTGTACAGTATGTCCAACCATGAATAATTTTATATCTAGTAAATAAGCTACAAGTGAAGTTTGATGCACCTTTCTCTTTCCAACCCTTATCCACTGTCAGTAATGCATACTAGATGACAAGTTACAAGTCAATATTAGATTATAATGGCAGACAACAAGGGGCTGAAGGCACTGACAATAAAAATATGCATCCAAGAAAACTGCTCAGTAGAGTTAGAGATGCAAGGAATGATAAACTTCAAAAAAGGTTCCCATAAGGAGATTGAGAATTCAAGGGGTCTACACAAACAGGGACCAAATATGTTAGTACAGTACTGTAAAGCTTTTAAAATCTTCCTCCAATGGTACGGTGGCCCTGAGAGGTGATGGAAGGTATTCAAAGTTTCAAACTGTTTCAGTCACTCAGCATTAGTGTGAAGTTTAGGACTACAGTATTACATGATTAAAAATGTCAACATATTGTACTCTGCCATCACTTCATTGGGCTACTGTTCATTAGGAAAAGCAAGAAGAAGTCATGGTCTCCTGTTATTTGGCATGGGTTACAAAACATCACTCAAATTACGAGCAATTACCACTTGTTCCTCTATATTACAACTTCCCTTTCTATGTAACATTCCAGTTATGAAAACAAGTGTTCAACAAAACAATGGCACAGCTTGGGGGTGGGGTGGGGGATAGGGAATGTTCCCCAACTGGTTGAATTCTGATACAGTAAAACTCCTCTGATTTAGACCTCAGACATCTGTAAACCCTTAGTATTCAAAATGGCAATATGCCTCACTCCCTCCAACTTGGAATGGTCCAAAACAGGGAGGCAGAGTACCGTCACCTAAAATCTCTAACTTATGGATATTTTCCGCTACTTTGCATTTTAATTAGTCTGAAACCACTTCATCATCATCAATACCCCATTTCCTTTTTTTTTTTTTCAGATATGATACTGGCTCTAGTGCCAGTGCAGGACCCATGACAGGCCAAGGGTTTAGCCCTGAGGCTATTTGAACTTTTGATGGGGTCACTGTTAGAGAGCAGGGTCCCAACTCTCACTCCTCGCCTGTACAGTACAGTACAGTAAGGGATACGAGGCTGACTGCACCATCGCAAGAAGGTGGACGATGGGGATGCCACTTCCCTACACCTCAAATTTTCCTCACTTTGAACCCCATCAGTAGGTCATCACTGAATCATATTTCAAAATTGCCTTTAATATCCTCCTTGCCATAAGTAGAACATGTTACCAAAACTTGGAATCATGACCATTGGGGAAAATCAACATTCTACTATGAGGAAGAGTACCTGCTTCCTCAAAGGAAATCAATTACAACAGTTACTCAGCAATTTTGCCAATTTTAACTAATCAATTGCAACAACAAATCTGCCTGGCATTCAATATTACAGGTGAAAATGCAGTTAGAACAGAAATACACACTACCTTCACTTTTTACTAGTGCAGTGGCTAGTATCTGCATGTCCATATACAGTAGCATTAATTTACAAATTTCAAATGATAATGGTTCTATACATGGCAAATAACCCACCCCACCTTTTAACTAAGTAAGCCTGAGCTAAAAGGGTATTTTCATGGCTTACAGTACACTAAAATTCACACGTGGTACAGTACTTTAATACAGACAAGGAGGAACAAGGAGGAATGGCTGCACAGTATATTGTACAGAGTCAATTAATAATATTGTAAATACAGTAATATTTGGGAGGAGGAAAAAAAAAAAAAAAAAAAATAACAGGCTGCACATATGGAGTGTAGTGAGGCAGGATGATGCACCACTGATGGTTCTACATTTCCATTCATGAAACTCATAAAAGTGGACTGGCTTTGTAAAATACAGTATTGTAATATAATTTCTTTAGATCTTTCAAGATGTACTGTGAACACTATTCAGATCATTAGAAGAGTCACTTGGAATGTGAAATGGTATTGTTTGAAACAGCTATGTGCTGCCACACTCCAGGCATCACTCGAGAGTACCCGAGGTAAGTCTTTCCTCTAAGACCTTAGTTTCCCTCTCAAAGTTTCCATGTACAGTACTTTATCCTTTACTATATATTAACTAATACTTACAAAAATGTAAGTAAACAAAATAAGGACTTACGGTACATATTTTTTTCTACAATATAATTTGCAATACATTACTTATTTCATCAATATTGTACACAAACTGACACTGATGCTACATGCACCTACAGATACCAAACACTGCATATTCCACTTCTGAGTAAACACATTTTTAATACAGATGACAGCCTTTCCTTAAAGCTCTCGTACACTGCCTGATCAGGAGTTACTGTAACAACTGACTAGCCTGAGGACAAAACGTACAAATTGTTACAATTACCCAATATCACTACTGTAGTTCTTTCTCCCATTGATTACTGTAATATTAAAGTGTCACAGATAACAACAAAGTCAAAAACATAATTTAGTACAGTACACTTTAATTTCTTAATTTACTGGTACATTGAGTTGTGCCCAAGAAAGCTTCAGATGTGATACATATTTTAAATGATGACATAAAATAGTATTTCAACTGAGACTGGCTCAAAATACATTATCTAAAGATCACCAGCCAAGGGTTTAAACTGACTAAACTGTCAACTATACAAACAAGAAGACAGGATTTTACTACAAGCTTAGATCTTGAACACATGTGAGCTATTTGTGTACAGACCAAGTCAAAATAACAAATTATATAACATATAGCCAAACTAATTTAATCTGAACTTCCTGCCCCAACTTTTGGAGTGCTGTCAGAACTGTCTCCCACTATTTGAATCAGGCCCATCAATAAATAAAAAATCAAACTCCTCAACATTTGGGTGGGGTTTTAAATCTATCTAGTGGAATAACTTCTACTTGGCTCATTGGGTTTAGCTGAGAAAATATTGACATATGGAACTGCACACTTTCAGTTGTGCTTGAGTACAATATGTTTGTTCTAAATGATCCTATGGCTTATGAGTGCATAAAATCTGAATTGACATCAGAATAAGCAATTGTGACAGCTTTCTGAAGTGTCATATATTTTGCTGAAGAGTAGAGCCTCAAGTTAGCATTAGAACAGGCCAAGTTAGTAATCTCCTGAAGTGTGGATGTAGTGTTAATATATTCTTACACTGCAAGATCAACCATCTATCCACCTATCTATCATCAGCCATGATGCCTTGCTCCCTCCAAGAATTCTACAACAGCCTCCATCCTTCCTTCCTTGTTCTGAAACTCCCTCCTTGCTCAATCAAGCTCTCCCCTTCCATTCACATACTGTTCCTTGGCCCAGTTCACCGATCTGATCTGAGGTCGCCCACACACCAGGCCCCTCGATTCCTCATCTCGCATTCTCGTCATGTGTCAAAACCACCTCATTGTATTATGCTTTACCATCTCAACTACCTGGCAACATCAACTGTCTTCAAACTCAAACCACACCTCTCATACAGCTTCATTACTTTTTCCATGCCAACTCGTCAAGCCACAAGCTCGTCTCAAGTAGCTCATTTCCATATTTTTTACTGTTCTGCCCAATTTCATATTCATTTCTCTGAAATATATTTCAGTGAAAGATGTCCCCTTTTTACTTTTATGCTCCATGACAGGATAGCTAAATAAACCTCTTCAATTATTCCTCTCATAACCTATACCACAACCAATATAGTGTTTAGAAACCTGAATAAGAATCAAGGCAAATAATATAAAAAATAATTTTATGTACACTATATAAATATATACCGTATATACTGTATGTATACTGTATATTGCAATTTTCAAAACTTGTACCTGTACAGAGACATGAAAACAATACAATACATTGTTTATTCTATTTCTTATTACTGTATATCTATAACTGCGTAACAAGCTGTAAGCTGGTAAACACAAGAATAAGACAGTGGATGCATTAAACAGGTCCAGAAAATGTCAACCACCGGTACTGTGAAGTCTTACTGCACATGGCCTACAACTGCTTAAGATTAACAACATTCTCCATACCAGACATCACGATCTGGCTAATGTAAATCTTCATCCAAAAGGAGGAGGGAAAGGAGTGGGGGATTATTTTTTCAACACAAATGGCATAAATTAATTGCATGTATACAAGTTAAGACTAAAAAAAATATATATACTATACCAGTAAACAGCAGTACAGGTAAGGTACATTGGAACTGTTAGAAAAATGCATTATTCTACGCTGCAGCTACTATGGTACCTAGCTAACTTTTGTATCTCATATCTACTGTGTATGTTCTTCAAAGACACATTGTGAAGTAAAGTACAGTACTGTACATATTCCACACACAATAATTTGCCCTACAGTATACTGTAACTATAGATCTACCGTGCAACCACTAGTTTCAGTAGAAAATTAGTCAACAATACTTGAAAATTAGAACAAAAGTGTATGGCTCTTATCATGCAGTAGTACAGTACAGGTATACTGTACTGTATAATGTTCTGAATAATAAAACCACATTGAGTGGTGGTAATTAATAATGAAAGTTAGCACCCCTACTATTCACTTAATAAAACTACTAACTTTCATGAAAACATGGAGTAGTATAGGCTACTACAGTACTTTTGTTAATCTGGCAACAATATCTCAAAATATCATTTTTATACACCAACGTAACATAGCATTTGCTATTCTTAGATTTTCAAGCATAACTGGACTAGTGATGCATATCAATTAATGTACCTCCACACTGTTATAATCCTGTACAATATACACTATACTGAACAACTAAGTAGTGTCTGTCCAATTGTCCACTAAAAATATCCAGACACAAATCTTTCTCTTTACATTCAAACATAACTCTATGAGATATACTGATGTAATGAGTGACATTCACTGGACACTTAAAAATAACACCAAGAGATGGCAGGAAAGTTTAATGTTTATCCACACATGTTAAATGCATAATAATCAGTACTAATGTTTTATGAAGTCACCTCTAATCACTCTATTCAGTGTATCATAACTCAGCTGGTGCCCTCTGTCTCTATTTCTCTCTCTCTCTCTCTCTGGAGTGTAATTTTAAATAATATATCAGTATTTAATCTCTGGAACTTAAAATTGAGTGAATGAACTGTGCTCATCATTGCTGCCAGTATATTTGGCCAATCAAATACAGTACAGCAATACAAACAACTGATTAATGCAGCCCGTGTAGAGCAGCATCTTTGTTGTGGGACCTTCCCCAGAGGCTGCCAAACCAAGAGGTGGTCAAACCTCCACAAAGGGCACGAGAACCTGGAAGTGCCATTGGATGCTCGGGCATGTACACCCAGCCCCTCTGAACTATCAGATGATAGGTCCATCATGGACACCTGTCCATCCAACACTATCAAACATATTGTTTAAGACTACACTGTATACAACAACATAACATACATTCCATAAGGGCCCTGCGGCAAAGCCCGATCCTAGCCATAGCCTTCCAAAGGGACTCGGGGCTGTTTAGCCAGACAGTCTGAGAAATGTCAACAATAACAACTGCTTTAATGTGTATACTTATATGCACTAAATCGGATGCATGGTGACGGTAGAGAAAAAAGTTCCCAGGACAATAATGACACCTTCAGACACGAGTGACACGATTTCAGTATAATGCAAATCTAAAACATGAACCTTTTGATAAATCTCATCAAGTAAGAGTAAAGATTAGCATGACCAACTGTGGGAAATCAATTACGGCAATGTCAGTTTACACTGGACAAAACTTGGCTTTGGGGTCTGAATTTCCAATATTTATAGCTGGTAATCAATCAAAATCATAGCCAATAAGCTAATTTGCATGTTATCACCCCACCCAATATTCTAGATTACCCACACTCTCCCAAAAGATTGTCAGGGTATGAAGGGGTAATAAAAAAAAAGTAAAGCACCAGATATTGGCAAGTCAAGCCAATCCAAAATAAATACTGTACAGGCATACATTTGAAGATAGAATTAATGGGTTTTACTGAACTATTATACCAAAGTTAGGCCATTATAGAATAAGCATTGCCTCGCACAGAACCCCTTGCACATGAAAAAATTAACATTGGGACAATTAGGGCTTTAACTTAGGGGTAAATGGGCAACTCAGGATCACATAATTTTCACATGTCTGCCCACCAACTGTAGCAAACAACCATACATACATGAGGAAGAGTTGAGAGGGGAGGGGTGACACTGGGGGTTAATAATTCTGGGTATTTATTGAAAGAATTACCGTTTTGTAGGTCCCAATATTTTGGGTAACCGTATTTTGCCCCGGTCATTTCCTGTACTTTACCACGGTTATTTCCTGGTAGTTTGCCCAGGTTAGGTCCCAGTAGTCCGATGCGGTCTAGGTTAGGTTAGGTAAGGTCAGGCTAATTTCAAAATGCCCCATTTGCATATGCCCTATCTTGGAAATGGGGCATTTGCGGAGAAAAGGCCATAGAAGAAAATAGTGTTAGAATGGTCTAAATAAGTGGGTAATGAAGGTAGAAAAACCGTACGCAATAACGGTAATTCTTTCAATATTTACCTAATTCTGTCCTAATCCGAGACACATGTTAATCTTACCCAACCTCACACCTCCCCCCCCTTCCTCCTTCCTCCCAGTGTACAACAACAGACACAAAGAAATGTATACGGTAATTATAACAAGTGTGGACAATCCATTAAATAAAAACAGGAGGCGGGGAATACCACAATAAGGTATCTCTCAAAATTAATTACTTAGTTAGCCCCACTGTTGATTCACGTCTATTGGGGCGAGAG
The DNA here is from genome assembly GCA_033782935.1 of Petrolisthes cinctipes. Classification (NCBI taxonomy): domain Eukaryota; kingdom Metazoa; phylum Arthropoda; class Malacostraca; order Decapoda; family Porcellanidae; genus Petrolisthes; species Petrolisthes cinctipes. The sequence goes on from JAWQEG010000305.1 coordinate 107,673, forward strand.
GGGCGTAAGTGCCTCGTGTTACGGTGATCTGGAACATAAAACATATCAAGTATATTTTTGTACACTTGAGAGGATTTACATACATGGAGCCAATGAGGTAATACTGCAAAGGGAGAATAAAGAGAGAATAAAGATAATACAGAGAGAGAGAGAGAGAGGAGGGGGAGGGGAGTAGTCAATCAGGTAGGTAGGTAATCATGTAATGTACTTTGCCCATCCTCACTATTATATCATCATCACTACCACACCACCTGTAGCAGAGCCTCAAGGTAGTAGTGGTGTTGTTGGTGATGGTAGTAATGTTGTTAAGGTATAGGTATAGGGTGGACGAGACATTGGGGGTGGGGGGAGGAAGGCGTCACAACAAACAAGGTCACATCATGCCTCTACTTTATAACCCCTTTATCTCACCTTTTCACTCCTCTTCTCTACCCCTACGAGCTAAGTAATGATGGTATGACATTGACCGATACTTACGCTGCCCAACAGGGTACATGAACTCTACAATAGTTGCTAATTTAAGGACGAAACTAGAGAAATCTCAGACTTCAAAATGTTGAAAATGGCGTTGGCGACTTCCTGCCAGTGGGAAACAGTGTTACCACATCGTAAGGATAAAATTTTGCTAGATTTGTTGTGAAATATGCTAACTACGCCCAAAATATGCTAAATGTACTATGGCTAACTTATTATTAGCTAAACATATACACGGAGTGATATAATGAAATAAACAATGTATATCACTTAACATACTTTAATGGGAAATTGATGTAACTCAGGTATTTACTTGTATTAAATGAATGTGTACAGTACAACAATCTGAATGTATTTGTCAAGGAACTTAAAAAATCATTTAGTATACTACCAGCTTTCCTCAAAATACAACAATGACTCCAATTAGCCACAGCTTCACATAATTTTAGAGTTAGACCATCATCGTTGTCTGTGCTGTCACTACCCATAACGCTTGGCCTCCCTCTCTCCGGTGACCATAGGACGTGTCTCTATTTATCATAATATATATTGCAAAGTATGAGGTGTACAGGAACTGACGGGAATACGAGGATAAACGCGTACAAACTGTTGGCGCGATATACACGGCACAATATTGTATTTTATTAACGTTATTGAGTAATGTTTTTTCTCTTCATTTTGATTAAAAAAAAAATGAAAACTGAGTTTGCAAGTAAGATATATGCTAAATTTATGCCAGACATAGCAGGATGATGTTAGAATTGTGCTAATAGATCAATAATAATAATAATAATATTTTATTATGTTAAAAAAATGCTAGACACTTATTTGTGGGCCAAACTATGCTAAAACCATAAAATTGTGCTAAATTTGGTAACACTGGTGGGAAGACTGAACCAATGGTTCTCTTTCCCTACACATTTATCCTTTATTAATTATATATATTACTTTTATTAAGATAGTAGTGCATTATATGATTTTTAAAACATAAAACTATGCTATTGCATGTGATTTCAATTCTGATATGGAGATCACAATACATAACAAGAGAAAGAGCGTCGTCTGCAGGCCTTTGTCGATTGAATTATATACTCGGTGGTACTGTTTACACTAAAACAAGCATTGCCTTTATGAATTCCTACATGAATATGACTAAAAATGTTGTCCAAGTGATCAACGTCATGAAATAATTTCACATTACCCAAGCCGAGCTAATGCACCTCTCAATGGGCTCTCCGCTTTCTTAAGTTTCTCCCTCCAGATCGCATGTTTATTGAAAATTTGTTTGCATAAACACGCGTTCTGTTATTTTATAGACATGAAATTACAATTAATTCTTTTGTTTATTATAATTGTTAACAACATGCCCATTTGTCTGTAGACTTGCAATAGTAGGACCACGGACCCGTTTATAGTAGGGTTCATTGAACCCCTATCCAGCAGACCGAGATCCAGCTGAACGTTAAGATTTCACTCCCCTCTCTAGACGGAGTACACTCTGCTGATTTCTTTCATATCTTGAACAACTGGTTCGGTAATATGAATAAGTTTAAAATAAATGCACACGCTTTCAATTGTGAAGGCGATAATACCAGTTAATACACATATTATAGGCTTCTGAGAACAGTTAGGATCGAGCTAGGGTGAAAGCGTGAGGTTTAAACTTTCAAAGTGAAATTGAACCTTACTGGTCGTACGGTCGTACCTACTACCCTACACTCCTACAAATTACGTATTAATTTCACCCATGAGAGGTTGACTTCAAAGCCCGCAGCCTCAACAGAGTAGGCCTACTAAAATTATTAGCTATATATTCACGATCGAGCTAGATAGATGTAGCCCCTCTCGAGTCTCGCCTGTGGAATCGGTTCGAGGTTTAATTTTAATTCATCCTGGTTATCGCTAGATATAGTAAATAGCATACATCAACTCCTTTTATAATTAGATGCATTGATGGTGCTTTTCTCTAATCTCAGTAATCTGCCTATAGGTAGGATACACAGTTGAGGCATGTCTAGAAAGATCTCCAACTGAATTGTTTAAATTTTCTGGATGGCTGAGCTGCAGTGCTTTTCAAATGGGTGATCCTGGCTCTTGATACTGTAGCAGACATCAAGAACCTTGCGTTTCCCTCTCCTCACCTGTCCACCTGCCACCGGCGCGCAGCACTCGACCTAGACTTACCTTGCCTGCTGCCCTACCACGCCACGCTCTCCACTCTACCTCCTGCTGCCTGCAGCAGCTCTCTCTCTCCCCACGCGGCCACGGCAGGCAAGACTCATCCTCTACAAGGTGCTTGTTCTCTACTTCATCGACCCTAGCCGACCTTGCTACGGTGTCCTGGAATCACTAGTAGAACACCTACCTTGTATCTGTGTTAATAAATTGTTACCGTGTACAATCGAGTCTGTTCACCCCAATAGTAACGCAACCCCATGTTGTTACAATACCATCTTCTCGATCCATTGAGTTATGCACTTGATACCTGTTTTCATATTACCCTGTGCTGCGATGCAACGCCCATGGATCTACCTTTTTCGGAGTAGCTTCGAAGCTATATATACTCCATAAGAGGATATTTTATTTACTCAAACAGGCATTTAAGGCACGTGCCTACTCTATTGTCAGATATTATAGGCAGTATGAGTTGTTCTACAAATTCATTATAAGGCAGCTTATGTAAATATAATACCGACAATATAATATTAGGTGACTATATATATTATATAGAGCAAAATATTCTATGATGGTTAGTCCTCATTACACGACATTGAGCTGCTGGTTGGTCGCCGCAGAAAATGATGTTCTGTTAGGGGGTACTGTGAGAGATGTTTGATGAAAAAAAAATCTCATTCTTCCTTCCTCTCTTCGGTGCACTTGGGCACGATAATGTGGAGCCTGCTGGAAACTACTCCATTTGGTAACACTACTTAAGAAGCGAGAGAAATAAGCTCAGATGAGTCAGATCATGTGAACGGGGTTTAGGGTGCCAGCAATTATGGGATATTCTTTATAGGCTCTCTCCCTCTGCAGCAGGCAACAGTGAGAATGACATGAAGGTGATGAAGCACTGACCTGCTGGTATACATACTTCAGCCCTTTGATGGGTGGTGATGATATTTTGACAGTTTCTTTTAAAAGCAAGGGAGAATATCCTTTCATAATCCTTCCCCTGTAGATACTGTAGGAGACCTGAACTCACTGCCTTGACAACTCGCCATGTCTCTGGACATCCTTTTACACTCTCCCTATCCTTCTGTGCAATCTATGTATACACTGGAAGGGAACTGGTGTCATTTTACCAGCTTAACAATAATAATGTACAAAAAGTAAGGGAATAAGAAAACAACTTACTGCTCTTTGAAACTTTAAGGGCAAGAATCACTGGTAACAAAGAATAACAGGGTACTCAACTTTATATCAGGCCTCATCAGCATCAACTTTCCAGTAAGGTACTACTAGTGTGATCATGTTTTCATAACACAAAACATGGAGCTTCATATAGCCAATAATGGATATCAGCCCTCACTGTCAAATTGGATACAACCAATTCCTTCAAATTCCATCATTAACAGCCCATACAAACTGGGGCATAATATTTTGTGAAGGATTGGAGAACCCAGTCGCTCTCCAAGTTTCTGATAAAATGATAACGGTACCTAATTCATGTCACATTTTTTAACCAAACTTGTGGACACGAGTGGAAGATTTTAACACGCCTATATAAAGACAATACAATCCTGTTGACAGAAATTGCAGAACTTCAGACAGTGATAACACAATTTTGGCAGGGAGTGTACAAGTAAAAGTGGAAATTAAAGATTAATGTATGGAAATATAAGGTAATGCAAACAAAACCAGAGATGAAAATAATACTGTATAATACAATAATAAAAAAGTATTTCTGAGGTAAAAGGTAGACGGTGTAAGCCATATTAGGAGACAAAACATCAAACAAGAAATATTAAATAAGAAATCTTTTGCTCTGATGAACTTTTCAAATCAGAGGGAAATGTTGTCACTTAAATGTGGTCTTTCATCTACCGTAACTATTGGTCACAATGCATTTATATCAAAACAAAATACAAATGGACTAGAGAAGAGAGTAACATAACAGAAGAACAAGCTTCATCTGTATGCAGGACAAAACTAGGCTAATAATTTGAGAGAGGGCAAAGAATTGTGGTGTCAGCAAAGGTCAAATGAAAGATGCAAACAATAAACATCAAAGTAACTGCAACTACAAGTACAGCATATACCTGAATACCAAGCATGATGCACAAGTTCCTGCTGTATAAGTAAGCCCTATTCTTGGTGCTACTTTAGCCATTGTTATATGGAGAAAGGAAGAATTAAGAAAGAAGAGTGACAGATTTCCCTCAATTAGTGACATCAGGAATTAACATGTACCCAAACTTTAAGGACCCTGTGATTGTGTTTAAGACTTGGTGGCTTTGGATTCCTCCTGACTATGCCATGAAACAAGCTCCTTCAATGTACAGTAGGTGGTGTTTCGTGGCAATCTTTGAAGGACTCACTAACCTCCATTTTTCTGACTACTGTACATCACAGGGTCCCATAAGAGGAGATTCTTTTGTTGGTGAATTGGAAGATCTCTGATTCCTCCAAACTATGCTATGAAACAGATCCCCTATTACTAACGCTGAGGCCGTCTGTTTACTGGTATAGTTAGGAGGAATCAATGGCCTTCCAATTTACCAATTATCCTTAAATAATTGCACTTATATAATATAGCATTCATAAAACAAACAAGTTATCCTTCTGCTCATACAGTACCATGAAAAATACCAGAAAATATACATCAATTAACTTATTGACTTCTTATATTTTGCTCCTTCCAATGGCACAGCTGAGGTCAAACTTGTGTTATGGGAGAGCTTGATCATATTTATAAAGTTGGTGGGCTGACTCTGAATATGGCCCACAAACTGCTCCATGGCACAACATTCCTCACTAACACCAAAACCAATGAAAAACTTGATATAAGGTTGTACAATACAGGTTACATTTTCTAGTGGAACTGAAACATACAAGCATGATACACGGTGCTATACAAACACGTAAAATGAGGATGAAATTAATGAAGGTAATTTATCCACATTGAATATACCTTAACAAAATCTGATCTAGGAATAATTATGAACATTGCAAGACATTCCATTAAACTGTATTCTTCTTGTGATGACTATACAGTAGATACAAATGGGAGTGAATTATGTACTGCTGTACTTTCGCCTACATCAATATCCACATAGAGCAGACTCTTGATGAAACTAAAAGACAATGACCATCATCTTACTGCCAAGAAAATGAAGCTTTATGGTACTAAATCAAATATGGATGAACAGGGAAACCCAAACAGAAAAGAGTTGGAAGTGGAAAGGTAATACGCAGTACAGTGCTACCCAAAGCCACATGGCAGTCAGTAAATGTTATAGTTTGAGTAAGGAGACCAAAGTTGCAAGATAAAGCCCATTGCCGAATGCAGACAGTGGAAAAGACTGAATAAATCTTATATACTACTCAGTACTGATTCATTGCATCATTCTTCTCAGCAGATCAGAATACAGAATTTAAGATGTACAGTCGCTCTCAGGAGTTTGTACACAGAGCGTTGAATAAATAGGGTCTTTATTCTGCACATACTGTAGGAATTGTTCTGCTGACTGATTCAAGTTTTAGCTAAATAACATTACTAGAAAAATTTGGCTTTGGAAAATTATTTATGGTAAATTTTCTAGTTGTCACGAACCCTTAATGTCAGTGGTGTATACGAATTCCAGAGGCAGACTGTACAGTCAGTAAAACAAATATTGGAACTCCCCTATGGATAATTATAGTTTATATCAATGTAAGGGTGTTTCCAATACTTTTTTTGCTGACTATACAGTACAGGGTTCAATGTGTTGCATGCCATCAAAACAAAGTCTTCCTACGACTTAAGATTCACTTCCATACTTGTAATTAAAAGGAAAGCTGCCTCAAAGAAACTTGACCCCCTTCTCAGTACTACCTTCTGTCAAAATGTGAATGCCTCGGTGGCAATTTTTCATGGATTGATTGTTACTCATCCTTAATTAAGACAAATTCACTCATCCATGAAAAAATGACACTACAACACTGCCACATTTTTCAGGTGATATAAAGTGGTCAGAAAATGATAGCTAGGAACCTTCCGACACACAGTTCTGTTCACAATTTCTTGGAACATTCATGGAGGAGGTTGGACAGCCAGTTATATCCTATCTGAACGTAAAGTCACTGGTTCGACCTTCCATCTACCAACCCACAAATGTTAGTGTTAAACTGGGAATGAAACAGAGTGTAACTGGAACCAGGACTTGCCATATAATAAAGGAACAATGGGCTGGTCACCTTCACTATAAGCATTCCAAGAAATTGAGAAGAGAGCTGTAGTAGTCCAGTTATATCAAAAGTATATTAATCCTGTACAGTAGCAGACAATAATTTTAATTGTACACAATAATAGCCAACTTAATACACATTTGTCTCCAATAGTAAGCAGAGTACTATGCCTAAAAGTAGAGCAGAAACCTCTTATGAATGGCAAGCAGCTACTGACTTACTAAACAATACTGAAAGCAATGGTCAGGTATCTGAGTCACACATACTATGTATAAAAAGCTACATCTCCAAATGTACTTTGTATTGAAACTTTGGGTTTTCAATCACACTAGAAAAGTTCAAAAAGTTTTGACTAGCATACAAATAAACTGTATTTCAACAATTCATTGTAATCCATGGTTAACATAAGATAGTTTTGACATTATACAAATCTACTTAGTGCCTGCTGTTGAAAATTACTACTGCATTTAATATTTTTAATCAAGATCCCAAAATAAAAAAAGTAATTGTTGATTTATATATCTTTACAATTACTTTATAGTATTTGGAAGTGTTCAACAAGATGGTAGGGACCGCTGTAGAATGCAACTAAATCCATCATTATATCTTCCTCCAAAACATAGCGGAGTATATACTCAAAGGAAGCTCAGCAACTACTGTACTTATGTCACACATTTTCAATATACAATTGGCTTGCTTGCTATGCTACAAAGTGAAAGCTACAAGAATTACCAGACCATCTAGTTCCATCCTGGTTTCATCCTTTCTGTATCGATCCATGCCAAATCCATGTACTGTAGCGTGAAAGTGCTGGGAAGGTATGGAGCTATAGAGACTACTAGCACAGAATTTCCTGTCTTTAAATATGAGTAACTCGTGTTGCATGCAAGTTCCGGCAATTGTACTGTGGCTTTTCTTGGAGCTGTATAGAGTACTGAATTTCACATCAACAGCAGGCATATCCAAGGAACACATGAATCCACTGACATTTATGGGGCTTGTGATGATGTCGGTCAATTGGAGGTTACCGATTTACTGAAACTCAATCACAAAATCCATTACCTACAGTATATCGAGGTAATGAATTCTTGGGAAAGTCAGGCTGAAGGAAAGAGTAGCCTTCAATTTGCCGACAAAACCACAGCCCGTTTAATCCACCGGCTTGAGGGTAACAAATCTGGAGGCTACTAGGGTAAGTACAATAGTAGCCAGCGTGAAACACCCAGCAAAGATGTACCACGACTCTTCATCAAAAACATCCGTGAAGGCTGGAACACTATCGTACACTTTGTTTACAATGCTGAGGGTCGCCTCATACTTACGTTGAGCCTGAGTCGACATTTTGCCTTTTGTTTTGGTTAGCTCTACAGCTGATTACTGGCTTTGGTATACAGTATATCTGTATTATAATTAGTTTGCAATGGATCTGACTTTGGCCTGTTTTATACCTTTTAACTTATCATTCATAATTTGAGCATGGCCAATTGTATACCTCTGTACTGGACTTTGTTTTGGTCAGTAATAAACCTTAACAATAGCTGTAATATGTCTTTAAATTATGTCTGGCATAATATACATTTAAAAATTGCCTGCTGTATAATCTGATATTCTAAAATCCTTATTCAATATCATCCAGTGATTCTAAGCACACTACCTACCCCTAATCTAAGAAATCAACTTCACAATATGTACAAATGAATGGGTATGTGAAGTTCTTGTACTTTTATCTTCGTTTTTGAGATTTTGTTTGTACAGGTTTCTTTCCAGCTGCTTCTGTTTCTTCTACCACCACCTGGCTACTCACCAGCTCATTAAATTTCTGCAGGATTTCTAAAGTGTCAAGACTTTGGGTCCGGAAAAGTATTGTTTTACCATCAACTGAAAGAAGCCAAAACAATACGGTAATAATAATGAGGTCCGAGTTCAGTGCTGTGAATTCATCATGATCATCATCATCAATACTCCTATTTCTCCTTTTTCAATGGGTGGGGGCTCTAAGGCTAGGGATAGAAAAATGAAATTGGGAATAAACAGAGATGGACTAAAAATATCCAGTGAAATGGGCCACACTTGCATAAACTCTCTCTTCCAAGTCCATGAAAATCTTGGCTTTCCCCTTCACAGTTGTTATTACATCCACAATGCAACTCTCTTCACTTACCCTTGGTGAATGTAACCATTCCATGAAGTGTTAAATTAAAACCCCTTTAAATTAGGGAAATGGGGTATTGATGATCCTGAGATTATACTGTATATAAACAACATAAGGTAATAAGACTCTTAAGTGTATAATTACAGTAATACAAAATATATGTAATTAATTCAGTTTAAAATAATATGAAGAAAACTGTATCATTAATAAAATATAAAATAAATACAGTAAAGACAACTCACCCAGATTGACTTCTATGAGAGGGTCACTCCTGTTAGACAAAATATTTGACTTCAACACACACTTTGGGTTGGTATCACGCACTCTGTCTTGATAAAAGTGATTCAAGGTTTGTCTGAAAAATAAGGAAATAGCATTACATCCCGAGCAACTTGTAACATAATATCAGCAGAGCGTTACCACTGTTAACCAAGGGCAGAGTCTATCAGGCATGTGTGCGCAGTGTGATGATGTATGGAAGTGAGACTTGGCCCGTAAGGGTCGAGGATATGTGTTGCATGGAGAGAAATGATATGAGAATGATACAATGGATGTGTAATGTAAGCCTTAAAAACAGACTTAGATCAGAAGAACTCAGGGGAAGATTAAATCTGGACAGTATTGGGAGATGTGTTCAGAATAGGAGACTACGGTGGTTTGGTCACATTGAGAGAATGGACGAGAATGCTTGGGTTAGTAGATGTAGAGCAATTGATGTAGCAGGTTCAGTAGGTAGAGGAAGGCCAAAGAAAACATGGGGGGAAGTGATACGGTTAGATTTGAGAGAAAAAGGAGTTAGTAAAGAGCTGGCCAGAGATAGGTAGCTTGGAAGGCTATTTCTAAATGACCGTCCAACGCATGCCAGCATGTAAGACGGACGTTAAACCGAATATGATGATGATCTGATTAAGTGTTTAATCAACGATCATGGGGTAATAGACATTGAGTAACAGTAATTATGCAATAGTAACAGACCATTACAAGGTTTTCTAAGTAATAGTAATAGATAAAATAATCATATCTGTAATAGTAATAGAAGGCAAAGTAATAGATAATAGTATATTACTTTCATATTACAGAGTCAGACACTTATTTTAAGTAACTTAGTTTTCATGTGTCAAAAAAAAATGATATATGCATTGTCAGCCTACTGCTAATGAGAAAGAAATGCTATGTAGCAAAAACACCTCCCACAACAAAAATCACCATCTTCAGTATAAATTGCATAATGCACCCTTAGATAATGTACAGGGCTGGTAATATCACTCCATTATTATACAGTCTATTGTCAAAGGTTAATAAAGTAAGTAATTATAATTATTATTATTCAAGAAAGTGCTAGCTACAGGTTACCATAGTCCACTGTCATTCAAAATGACCTTCAAATTTTGGTTACTCCTGATATATATATATATATATATATATATATATATATATATATATATATATGTTCTAGAATTAACCTAACTTGACATAACCTAATCTGGAGAAGAGCAGACCACTGGGACCTAACCATGGCAAACTATTGGGACCTAACCAAAGCAAACTTTGTGGGGCAAACCAACATACAGTAGTCAAAATTCACTGTTGCACTTATATTCCAACATATAAAAACAGGGAATAATGGGTATTCCAAAAAAATGTTGGAAATAAAATATTATCTTGATTTCCATTTGTGTGGCTCAACTAAACAATTACCATCAAGGAACATAACACATGTTAGACACTGGTGATAGGTTTGGAGTTATTGAATGGGATGTAAGGATATATTTAGTAGGGAAAGCCTTGGATAATATAAACTCTAATAATATTACGTGTTCTCCAGCAGACTCATTCATTCAACACATCACACGGCCAATAATTATTTAACCACATAGGGAATCAAAGGCTAAATAATAAGGAAATAATCATACATGGACTCAAAGAAAAAAACAAGGTATTTATTGAAAGAATTACCGTTTTGCAGCAGTGTTGCCAGATCCGGCTGGGTCCCAGTATTTTGCCCCAGTCATTTATTGTATTTTATCACGATTATTTCCCGGTAGTTTGCCCAGGTTAGGTTCCGGTAGTTTGCCCAGATTAGGTCCCGGTAGTCTGATGCGGTCTAGGTTAGGTTAGGTCAGGTCAGGTAAGGTCAGGCTAATTTCAAAATGCCCCATTTGAATATGCCCTATCTTGGAAATGGGGCATTTGCGGAGAAAATGCCATTGAAGAAAATAGTCTTAGAATGGTCTAAAATAGTGGGTAATGAAGGTAGAAAAACCGTACGCAATAACGGTAATTCATTCAATATTTACCAAAAACAATATGGAATTAATCATACATGGACTCAAAGTAACTTAAATAATTCTTGATGATAATAAATACCCAACAAGTGAATCAACAACAACAACACACGAGATAATAATTATTCCCAACTAAAAAATGGCTATTATTTATCATTTACCTCATTACACCGGCATCATTTCTAAACGGATCGAAGGAGAAATGAATCTTCTTGACAGGTTTAAGGTTGAGTAGTTTGGTTTGCTTGGATAATGCCGAGACAATGCCACCACTGAGAAGGAAGGTGCCAGAGTGCAGGTAAGGAAGTGCCATATTGGATTTTTTATTATTATCTTCCCTCTTCTATTCGGCTCCATTAACTTCTTTACTTATTTTTCCCCATTATTTTCTAATACTATTTAAATTAGAGGGATATGAAATGGGTGGTTTTTTTTTGTGTGTGTATTTGTTATAATGCGTGTGGAAAGATTTATTTATCTCTACAGGCTATATAAGTAAAAAATACAACATTTAAAAGTATAATAATTATATTTCGTATATAAGGCTTACGGGATATGAAGCTAATCTATTCAGTTCAGAGTATTAAGACTTCTATGAATTCATGTATATTATGTAGACAATGTAGTATCGATTTCATTATATATAAAAATAACAACAGTTTCAGTGGCTTACATGTTTACGAAACCTCCAGCCTCATACAAAGAAAACCGAACCCTTGACCAATTAAGGGAATTCTACATTAAACCTACCCGATACTCTAATGAAAAACTTCTTACCCTATTTACTTCATTTGATCTAAGTCAATGGAGCTATTCCATGAATTGTCAAAAACCTGGGTTGCCAGCCCAAACATACACTTTGCGTTAATTTATTTAATTCTTGTTTATATGCTTCATCATCATCATCATCATTATCAACCCTTGGTAGGTGGATGCGGCACTCCATCATTCATCACCAACTGTATGTTACCTATAAAAGGTTGTAAAGGAGATGACTAGAATAACTTGCAGCATGGTTTACCATAATCATGCAACTGGAGACACTTACCAGGTTGGAGTGTATCATTCCTTCTCCTCTGTTAAAAAAAATGTGCTCCACTTCATTTGACATCCATTTATCAATCCCAAAGAGCCTATAAACTCCCTGCCCCCAAGAAAACTTCCAGAGGAAGATTGTGTAGTAGCATAGAGTAATATGTTGTCTCAAGAAGGTATTCCAGGGTAGGTACAAAGCTGGTATAGGTGATATTTTGATGGGCGAATATATTGTGTAACTGGAACTGGCCCGATAACTGGTAAGAGACGGAAAGAAATGTAATCAGCAGCCAAAGTTTGTGAGTTATAACCTAGGTTTGATGTAATTACATCATCATCAATAACCCATTTCCCTTTTGTCAAAGGATGGGGAGGTTCTAGCACCAGTGCAGGACCCATGACAGGCATGGGGTCCAGCTTCGAGGATTTTTGAACCTTTAGTGGGTCATTGTTAGAGAGTGTGGGCCCGAACCCTCACTCCCCTCCTGTATTGTAGGGAATACGAGGCCGACTGCACCATGGTGGTAGGCAATGGGGATGCCACCTCCCTACACCAACATGATGTTGTTGTTGTTGATGTTCTCCTAGGGCAGAATGGCCTCCTGCCCCACAGACCCCTGGTACGCTCTGGTCGCAGTGAATAAACAAATTAAAATAAAGGAGGGACTGGCCCTATATACCTGGGCTACCAAAGCACATCCCAGGGAAATGGGACCAGAGCTTACTGGACCAGGGAGTCTGGAGGCCTTTGACCGCCAGGGAGATTGAGTCTTTGATCCCACAGCCAGTGCTGTGGGCCCAAGTCTACATTACCACAAGAGCTACAAGTGGGGCCGCACCTTCCATGAGACCAGCCCTGAAGGGACCATAAGGGGGAGGGAGTTTACACTGCTGCATGTGCTGGCGGTCCACACAGCAGTGTAAAAAAAAAAAAAAAAAAAAAAAAAAAAAGAGCCTCCAGTTGCAGTACACCTCACAGGGCAGATCTCGTCGAATCCACTAGAAAGTGACTAGATCCTACAACAATCTTTATTCTAGCCCTGTGGAGGATGGCTAATATTCACAGAGAATAAAGTCGGCCCCCCTGAGCAGACCAACATGATGTAATTACACACATATTAAATTATATTTAACTCTTTATTTTGATAAATATGAATATAAATTAAATGATATGGAATACGGACAGCATGAATAAGCATCTGACTTTTTTATGATATTATCTGTTGTAATAAAAGAGGAGTAAAGATATACCAAGAAATACTATTTTTCCTAGCCTTGGTATAGATAACATCAATAACTCTGACGCAAAAATAGTTTCCTTTACTAAGAAGGGGAAATAGAGAACAAGGGGAGAGAGACAAAGGAAACTCAGAGTAAGGAAAGAAAGAAGGAACCCAACAGGATTCAAAGACCTTTCTAGTGGGTGAGGTGGAGGAACTCAGGAGGTCTGGGTGGCACAGGTGGGACATGTTTTACAGTACAGCTGCACAAAGTTGCGAGTGATGCCATAGTAGTGGCGATGAAGCTGAAAAGTACAATAAATACTCGTTAGTGCTGAATTCTTATATTGTATGTCATGATCAAAATGTTTGTATGTTGGGAGGAAGTGATAACTTGAGTGAAGATTTATTTTAGACTAGCTACACTGGTATGGGTAATCATTTCCATTAATGCTGGCGTATTTGCATCATGTAGTTTTTGTTAGGTACCACTCCCGAAGGTAAATGCTAAAACCAATGAAATTAGTAACAAAGGTCTGGGAGACAGTCAGCCAGGATAGCCAGACTCACATATTCGAGGACTCTCTTGTACCCAGCATGATTGAGCCTGTGGTTGTGGATGTCATACACAATGTCATAAGCTTGGTAAGCAGGGACCACACGCAGGTAGCGGGGTTTGGTGTCGTCACAGTACTGATGGAGAGAATACATACTATAGTGAATCCTCATTATCCAATAAAGATGTGCAATAAGATAATAGAATCCAGTGTAGTATTTTTAGCTTCCTCCCCACCCCCAAAATAAACAAATTGCCACTATACACAGTACAGTACTTACAAATGACTCTTTTTCCGGGATGGCCAGCACTCCAGTGAGCTCCATATCTGGCAGGTCCATGATGCGGAACCTCCTGTTCTTAACCCAGTGTCGGAACCTGGGGCAGACCCTCTCACTGGGGTTGTGGAGTAGCGCCAGGATAGCCTTATACTTCTCCTCACTTAAGACAATGCTCTTGTTGCACTCGGCCATCTGAGATGCCACCACCTGCATTTTCTCCCGGTGCAGCAGCTCTGCCTGACGGGAGGAAAGACAGGTGTGGTGGCAGCGGTTGTTATGGTATGCAAGTGAGTGCATCTGATTCTGACATTGGTAGAGTACCTCCAAGAATACAGTACAGGTACATAATAATTATATGGTCACAGTGGCAGTTACCATGTGACTTTGACTTGGGTATCTCTAATAATGCAGATTTAGTAACAGTGGGTGATTCTGACTTTAATATCTCTAACAACTCTAGAATTATAGAACTGAATTATAGTATAGACAATACTGTACACAGGTTTTCCATTAAAATATATTATACTGGTGTTTAGTGTTGAATGTTTCATACATATGGGATTAGTGTCCTTTCAAAGTAGAGTTCTATTGCTATTAACCTTTGAATAAGAAGGGAAGTATTTACTTCATACTTCTATCACCTGAACAATTGGAAGACTTTTTTGCCATTACATATGAATTGTCTGGCAGAAAGTGTAGTATGCAGTACAGTACTGTATTAGATAAAATGTTCCCCTCTGACAATAACAATCTGGTTTTGATCAAGTAGTCACTGTTTAAGAGTATATGAATTTCCATTTCATTGATGCTTGTACAGACTCGTGTACTATATGCTGTACATATTGTGAAGAAGAGATATGGAGGTACAGATACAGATGGTATAGGTAATATTTCCACGGACATGTGTGTTATGTTGTTGTTGAAGTTCCTCAAGCTGTCTGGCCGAGCAGCCCCGAGCTCCTGAGGAAGGTCATGGCCTGAACCGGGCTTTCCCACAGTGCTCTCAGAGAGTGTATGTTGTGTTGTTGGTGAGTGTGGTTGTGTGCATTGCAGTCTTCCATAATGTGTTTAATAGAATAGGGTGCTGTGTTGCATCCCGAACAGGCATCTACAATGGCTCCATCCAGCTTCTTCTGATATGTCAGATGGGTCTGGGTGGTGGCCGGGTGTATTATGTAACTGGGGCTGGCATGATACTGCAATTGGAGGAGACAGAAAGAAAGCAACCAGCACCCAAGGTCTGGGAGGGAAGTAAAAAACAGGATATTTCTTGAGTTTCCTAACACCTTGATGATAGTCCCTCCCTGGGCACAACTATTTACCTTTATTACCTGCAGCAGGTCACTGCTAAATAAATATTCTTACTTCTTGAAAATCTAACTGGTGAGAATTAATGTTTGTTGGCATTTCCTTCTTAATAAAAGCTGGATGATAGAGTCTCCTGCCATCACACTGTTGTTCATCCTCTAAACTCATGTTTATCTTATGTTCATGGAGCTCCTGTTCCAAGTGACTCTCGGTGCTGAGGTCTATGTGTATGCTGCCCGTCTCATCTTCTTCCTCATCTGGGTCTTCAACTGTGGTCTCTACAAAAATCTGAAATTTGATATACAACAAATGAATAACAAGAGTACAGGAGGACTTTATTTAATTCAGCTACACCCTTGCCAATTTGAAATACTGCAGAGGGTAAAATGTTGGAGAGAAATGTTCAGATAATTAATGGACACCCTGTAAATGAATACTGTACATACAGCATCCTCACAGATGGAGTATTGAGAAATGTGGTCTGCTTCTCCCACATCGGTCCAACTGGACAACACGTTGACCACATACTAATGCAAGCAGGCATCAAGAATTTCTTTGAGTTTGTGGAACAAATGAAATTCATGCTTTCAAAGGACCCTATCAATCACTGGTATGAAATGAAATGATGTATTCTAACTTTTCAGAAGTACAGTACAGTATACTAAACATCTTCGTTATTACATGAACGATAGTTGACAATTATACCTCGGTGTTCTTTGTATGCTAGTGTGCATATTACTGCATAAGCAAAACCATACATATGGGAGCCTTATTTAATAAGTATTTACAGTAGAAGACACACTACCCTGCCAGACTAACCTCTTCCTGCAGTAGAGGGATGTGGTGTTGGTGTGTGGTGAGAGAATTCCTCATCCTGCTGACAATAACATGTGGGGCTGTGCTAAGGTCTCCCTCACCCACAGTGTCACTCTCATCCTTCCTTACCAACTCTTCACCTTCCTCCACTTCTGCTTTTATAGAGAATAATATACTGATGGAACCGGGACATGACAAATTTACTAATACTTTGTATATCAAGCTACACAAGGGAAAGAGATGTTGAAGGCTATGCATACACACCTGCTATAAATATATAAAAGATAATATACAGTAGTCACATGCATGTTAGCTTGCAATCTCAAAACACCACAACCTTATAATGGGCAGAGATGCGAGGTAAGTGTAATGAGATGGTATGGACATATGGAAATAATGGATAATGCAAGGGTGATGAAAAAGGTGTATGAGAGTGATTTCGAAGGGCGAAGTACAAGGGGAAAACCAAGGAGAGGATGGTATGCTATGGAGGGTGATTGCATAGGAGAGCATGGAATAAGTATGAATGGTGCATAAAAGGCAAGAGTGGAAGAGATTCACAAGGAGGAGTTTATGTTAAGGCTGGTAACCCAATTTTCGCTTGAGAGCCCATGGAATGGCTCCTTGTTACCAAGGTTGATTGAAATGGCTTTTATGAAGAAAAAGCTGAGAATTTCATGGGCTTGAATGGAGGAGTGCATGTTAGTGTCACAAATTTTACTGGATATTTTTCCGTCTCTCCTTCTGTATTTTGATCTCATTTTTCTACCCCTGGCTCTTGGAAGTTGGATAAAGGGAAATGGGGTATTGATGATGACGATAAGTTTCAATTCAGTGAGAGTTCATTTTTAATTCTTCTCCGAGAACACCAAAAAAACAAGTTCACACTGCTCAGCTAACTATAAGTATATGCAATGCAAGTATATATTTTAATGTTGATATACAGTATATAGGAAGTTATGAGCACATGGTTATACTGTACAGTACTTACTGTGTGGGAGGTGTGCTGTTGTGTCCAAGTGCTTATCTTGCTTTACTTTCCTGGGACGTTTGTGTTGTTGGCTGGCCCAATCATCTGCCTGACCTGACCTCTTCCTTGTACCAGCCACACTGTTTTCAGACAAGACAAATCCCATATTTTTCAATTGATTTTCAGATGGTTCAGATGATTTCAGATGGTCTTCAGATAGAGCAAACCCTTTAATTTTCAGATGGTTGGCCACCTGAATGAGGCAAGGTAAGTGAGAACGGGCCACACTGACTTTGCCTTTGTACATGTAGGTGAGGAGAGCGGTCCAGTCACTACTGGCTACATCTCTCAGCACCACTACTGGGTGTCTGCATGATGTTGACTCAAATATCTGTGTGAAGTAACTGCTGTAGGTGGACAGTATCAGCTTGTGGCATGGGTAGAACTTGTCTTCACACACCACTGTTACATCTGTATACTTCTCCTGTGATAAAAGAAATTGACTGAATTAACCTTTCATTCAGAGAGTTTATTCTTATAATAAATTCCATGCATACTGAAACATATAGACTTTGTTTCTTCTTATAACTCACATATGCTTCTTGATATAACCAGTATCCCACAAATTAAAAAAAATCTAAATTAGGCTAATATTGCTATATTTTTCAGTTGCTACTGCAAAGAGAAAATACTTAAAGTCATATGAAAATTCACATTTGTGCAGAAAAAGTTTTAAAATGATCAAAATGGCCATCACACATGAGAAATTTCTATATGTATGAAAGTTTCTGTAACTTGAAATAATATTGCCATTCCTCAACATATCTTTACCAATTTTGGCACAAATGTCCAGGTTGCGGATCATTTGAGTCATTGAGGCTGTGTATCGGCGATGTTTGTGTGGATGAAAGTGTCTTGGAAAATGTATATTTCCTGGGAGTGGAAGAAGCCCCTTGTCTTCCCTGATCACTGGGTCCACACACATACTCTATCTCTTTATCACTATCAGGTTGTAGTTGGCATCTCCCTTGCACCTCGCAGTCACTTGAATCTACGTCACCGTCGTCTTCCACTTTATCTTGACAATCTTCTTCTTCCTCTTCACTGGACAACATTTCAAGGAACTCCCTCACTTCACTACTTGTGTCCAATCATATCTTTTTTTTATGCCATTTTTGTACCCAGTCACTTATCTATTTTTACTTATACTTTGTTATTTTTTTATGCTGTCACTTATTTTCTTGTACTATAACTTTGTTATTTGTTTATATAGCCATATTGTTATCTATTTATCCTTTCATTGATAAATTGTGTATCAATTTTTAAAATACGTGTTTTGTCCTGTCTTACTCACCCTGTTTCACCAGACATATCCGGAATGACGGACATTGGGGCCATAAATTTATAATATGCATATGAGCCACATGAATGATTCTCACACAGCAACACCTCAATGAAAGCTGAGATGTCATAGACAACCAGTCTCGTAGACCTAGCACTGTCTTAGCAGCAACTCAATAATGGCAGCTCGACGGGATCCCGGACAAGGCATTGTTTTGGGTGGTATATCTGGAGCAACTGATTCCTCCAAACTATTCCAGGCAACAGGATACCATTATATTTCTTCATCTGGGTCTGTTTCCTGGCAAATCAAGGCACTATAATCAATCAAAAGTATACCATCCCCTTAAAAACTGGTAAAGTCAATAACAAAAATAACTTACAACTGTTTGAAGACTGGACAACATATGACAGAACTCTGACACATGGTTATTCCACGACAGGTCAAGAACTTCTTCCGACATCGTGGTTTGAAGGTTCTCGTCTTCAACAGACTATTCCAGGGGCTCTCTGACAATCTGTTGTGCCTGAAATAAAGAGTTTTATAGCATTGATGAATCCCTTACTTCATTACCCTAATTTTTAGCCATAGGCACTTATTTCCTCTTACGGTACAGCTGTTCAGGTATTTATTTACTATATTGCCGTTCATGCTACTGTTGCCAGATCCAGTTAGGTCCTGGTAGTTTGCAATAAAGTCAATATTTACAGTAGTTTGTTCCCTTTCCATAACCAGCTATAATTATGGAGTCTGATAGATTATATAGCTACAGATGAAAGGATGTGATGGACGCAAAAGTGTTGAGGTAAATATTCCAATGATCTGATCACTTTGCACTTTGAGTCCTACAAAAAGCTACAGCTGGGTTTATCTTTGTATGGCTTAAACTTTAAAGGAAATAGGAGTTTGCAATCTACAAATTTCATGGGTACCATTTCATTCGTGTCCATTAAATTCATATTCCCTTCCCTTCATTACTTTCAGGACCCTGTGACCGTGTATGAAACTTGGAGGCTTCTGAGTCCTCCTATCTATGCCATGAAACACGCTCCTTCCATATACTGTATATAATGTTTTGTGACAATATTTGAAGGACTCATTTACCTCCAATTTTCTGACTAAAACTTACATCACAGTGTCCCTTAATTTAGTGACTATTGTTTTCATTAATTAACAGTGGGGGACACACAACCTGTTATTTGATACGGATATCCCCACAACTGACCTAACCTGGGCAAACTACCAGGACCTAACCTGGGCAAACTACCGGGAAATAACCGTGGTAAAGTACAGGAAATGACCGGGGCAAAATACTGGGATCTAGCCGGATCTGGCAACACTGCTACAAAACGGTAATTCTTTCAATAAATACCCCATTTTGTAGTAGTGTTGCCACATCTGGCTAGGTCCCAGTAGTTTACCCCGGTCAGATTCCGGTACTTTACCACTTTTAGGTCCTGGTAGTTAGCACTTTGCCCAGGTTAGGTCCCGGTAGTCTGATACAGTCTAGGTTAGGTTAGGTAAGATCAAACTAACTCCAAAATGGCCCATTTGAATATGCCCTATCTTGGAAATGAGGCATTTCCGAAGAAATGACCATAGAAGTGTGTTAGAATGTTATAAATTAGTGGGTAAAGAAGGTAAAAATATCGTAATACAAAACGGCAATAGAATAGATAATTACCTTTAATTTCTTACACAGTAGTGACGAAGATATTAACAACATGACCTCCAAAATATTTACTGATAATTATATCTCAATGCATCATGTCTCAAAGATTGTTATGGTTATGATTTGTTATGTTCGGCCACAACAAACACTTCGGATCTCTGAAACGATTTAATAAAACTTGTTCGGTCACAACACACTTCGGAGTGAAATAATATAATAAAACTTGTTCGACCACTACACACTATATTATATAAAACTTCCGGATCTCTGAAATTATAATTATAATAAAATTTGTTCGGCCACAACACACTTCGGATCTCAGAAATAAAACTTGTGACACTTGAGAGTTTGTGGGTTGAAGTTGTCAGTGAGATTACTGAAAGGATGGAGGACTCTGAGGACAAATACTGCAGCTGGGTGAACTATCAACTGGCTCTGGCTGTCAGGGACCCATCAGTGTAACAATATTTCTGATGGTTCACTGTGTTAAGTCTCCAGGAGAGATAGGAAGGGGAGATGGGAATGAAGAGAGGGAAAGTGATTGAGGGGCTAGTTGCCAGAGAAGGGAGTTAGATTGGAGAATGGAGATAACAGAGGAGGGAAACAAAGTAAGAAAGTCCTACTAAGTAAAAACATGGTGAATGAAGCCATCCTTGAGTAATTGATGGGTGTTCCACAAGATACGAATGTATAGACATCTCCCATTGGGATTGGTTTAGTCACCAACCAGCGAAAGATGCATAGCATTGAAGTCACTAAGGAAAAACATTTGTATTCAGGCTGTGGGATGAGCAAGTGATCATGATGTGACCTGGTGATTAATTGGAGAGTGAATGGATGCTACTGTAGCCTATATACTGTGACGTGGTGGAAGTACCCTGGATTAAGTATAATGACACTAGCTCAGATAAAAGGTGGAGACGACATCGGCAAGGGAGGACAGGAGATGAAGATAATGTACTGGTTTGGCTCCAATATAAATAACGAGACCGGCTCCAGTAACACGTTCTGTAATTATAATGACGTGGGGTGATATCCAAGAAGCATGAATGATTCACACTACACCGTCACGGCACCGACACGTACTTACGTCACGTCATATGACATCACATATCACGTCACCGTCCCGTCAACCGTAGGCCTACATGTATTCACACCAATATTACATCACAACACCTTTCCGTCAACTTCTTTGTTCAGTTCCCAACTTCCCGTTCAATCGCTCATCCTCCAAGCATAATGGCACCACATATAGGCTTGGGTTGAAGAAGCTGGCAATAATTGCAATGCTCTTAGATGATGAAGAGCAATTCAACTCGAAAAAGAAGAGGATATGGATACATAAAGCCCTGAGGAAAAGACAAGTACAAGGCGAAGACTGGCCGGACTGTGTACAAAGAACTGGAAGATTGACTATAATTGCAGAAATTTTTCCAGTACTTCGGAATGTCAAGATTCAAATTTAACAATATATTGAAAAAGATAAAGAAAGATCTTGTCAAGAACGTACACTACTTTTAGGGAGGCAATTACACCAAAAGAAAGACTGACTGTATACTTAAGGTCAGTCAGTACCAACACATCACGGCACCATCACGTCAAATTAAAATATTCTCGGTGAGAATCCCGTGCCGTGACGTGACGGTGCCTTGATTGCCGTGATGGTGCCGTGATGTGACTTGACGGTGTTTTGTAAAGAAATTTGACGTGACGTGACGGTGTAGTGTGAATCAGCCCATATAACAGCAAAAGGTCATTGCATGCAAAATTAATGACACTGGCTAATGAGCAGCTAGGCATAACATTCAAGGGAAGGGAAATGGCAAGAGATGATAGAGTAGGAAACAAAGAAGAGGACGAGGAGAAGGAGATGATTTCATATCTGGGGAGGAACGTCAGTACTTGGCTGTGACCAAAAGGTTAACATTGTATATATATATACTGTATATATATATATTTCAAATAATACTACTGTACATGGTGAACAAGGCAGTGAAGGAGGAAGATTGTATGTATATGTCCGTCAATATATTAACATAACTCGATCAGCCCAGTGTCTGTACCCTTAATTTTATATCCTTACTGTGTTTTGTGTGTACCTAAAGCCTCTCCCAGCCAGAAAAAGAACCAATGACCCCTTGCAACTGTGGAACTCTACTCTTGCTCATATTAAGCAACATAGCCATATTGTTGCAAAGAATAATCACAGGCAGGGTGTAACAGTTTTAAATAGAGGAAGCTTTAATTGTGTACATGTTCTGTCATATAACATCAGGGATAGGGCTAGTCTATGTAAACCATTCTTACAAAGCGGAAAAGTGAAAAAGAGGCAGATTTAATGATGAACAGTAGGTGTACATCGAACTGATTGGCCACACGGAACACATGAATATATTTCGTGTTGTGAAGGTGAAAGCTGGCAACCCTCACCGCCAAGAAGTGCCAGTGACTGACTCACAGTCTCCTTGGCACAGGAGTGATGCAGACAACACATTGACAGTAAAACGTACGGGTAGCCCACATCTCCACACTGTGCTCGTTGCTGCTCATCTTAACATTTATCAAGAGTGACCACACATGGGTAAGTGAAATGTGCCAGACATAAATAAGTCATATAAAGTGTAAAGACATCTTTTATTACTGCCATTTCAACCGAGGAATGTAGATCCTACGTACTAAGTCAGTTTATTGTTCTGCTGACTCACAATAGGAAGAGACAATAATTCGGTTCCTCTTGCATACATTCATTGCTAAAGTCTTTGCTCCATGATTATAAATTAGGCTAGCAACATTTTCCTGCATCCTCACAGTTCTTTAGCCTCCGTTCAGCTGATATCGTATGACCTCTAAACTTAAAATATAAAAAATGGGGGGACTTAATACAGTACTAGTAGGATGCCTTGAGGGGAGAGTATATACTTATAATGCCTTGATTCCTCCAAAGTATGCCAGGGAACAGGACACCAGCAGATTGACAAAAATATTGGTGTCCTGTTGCTCGGAATAGTTTATAGGAATCAATTGCTCCAGATTTACCAGCAATTAATATACCCCCTTAATTATGATGACCTCTAGCTGGCACTGAGGAAGAAGGAATATTGATTTAACCAGCATGTATGACAATTAACCACAAAACTTACAATAGATATATGTGACTCCCGTGTAGGCTACCCCCTGAAAAAGACAACTAAGTTCGTTAGCGACTTACTGGATGTTTCAACGAAAGTTTTTGCTTGCGTACCACTCAGAGATAATATTATGTGCCCAGCAGGCCATCACTCGATCATGGGAACACACACACACTATTTGAGGACTAAACTTGCAGGATATAGGTTAATATTATAGGCATCTGTGGTGGGGTGGAATGTGGTGGAAGGGAATAGCTATAGAGAGGATTGGTCGATTGTTTATTTCGCGAAGCAACACCTCCCCATACTATTGTACTATACAGAGGATCGAGACTCACTAAGTGACCCTGTGATGATGTTTGGGACCTGTGGTGGCTTCTGATGCCTCATCACTGCCACGAAACGAGCTCCTGTAATGTAGGTGGTATTTCGTGGCATTGTTTGAAGGACTCTCAAACCTCCAATGTCTGACTACTTCACGGAGGTTCTTATAAGAACGTGACGTAAACACAAAATTTAGTAGACATTCGTATGTTGTCATGTAAAGTTAGTTAGACTAGACATTACCAAGTATTCCTCGCTGGACACAGGATACAGTCAACTTGATTAATGATACTGTATTGATACATTCGACTGTAATATATTCAGTGTGTAAAGTGCAGCGGTGTGTATGTGTGTGTGTGTGTTGTACGAATCAGGAGAAAATGGAATACGCAGCTTCATACAGAGAACTGCAATTCTTGGAGGGACTTTTAATAACACGAGAAATGAATCTTTAGCCCACTAGAGTCGAAATCTTTTTAGGATACTATAAAACTGAGACTTCGCACACAATTCTCACTCACGCATGTCTATCTAAAGCTTCGATTCGTTCTGAGCCAAATAATATAATAATGTGAGAAGAAACCAACACTACAAATGAAGCTAAATGATGTATGTACAGTACGTACATACGTACAACAATCTGCAATTTGTTGAAGAAAATGTATCCTTTACCCCCCTCCCCTCCATAGTCATTTTAAGTCCCTTATTAATTATCAATAGCTTTTTCTTGGTATGATTGGTCAAAGAACTTTCCGGTACATTTTATGCCATATCAAATTGTATACTATTGAAAATAATAATTGTTTTGCAGAGTGAGGGTCAGCAGCAGAGACGACGTGAGGATGGGAAGCATTAGGGCCATGGTTGGAGTGCGACTTGAGGACCATAATCACCTCAAGTACACACTGGCTGTCACCAGAGTAGGCCGTGCTGTCTATATCAAGGTGTTCTCTTGGGGTTACAAACACGGCACCACTCACATTAAAGACGCCCTATACACAGTCACTAACTACTCTACAACCCAGTTCAAAAAGGACTTTAATACAACTCAACGTAAGAAGCTGACCGAGAATTGTCCACTCTCAAAATTAGATATAACACTGATATTTAGATTGTTTCAGTTTCCCGTACTTTGTGGATTGAGACCAGGAGATGACCCCGTGTGGAATTCCTCAGACTCACTAGAATACTGTATCCATGCTATTAAAGAAAGGAGAAACGAACTGGCCCATGACGATATCGAGATGACACCAGAGGATTTAGTAGCGAAATTGGAAGGATTAGAAACTTTATTAAGGAAAACAATTGAGAAGGCGAGGATCGCGTTCAATGTAGAGTCCTCCACAGTGAGTAGCTTTTTGCAGTCCATTACAACCCAACTGGAGGCCATACGAGAAGCACCTGTACCTGTGGCCACCAAGGAAGAGTACGAGTTGGAGATGAGAGCCAGTATAAAGTCTCAAGTGATGGAAGAAGGAGGAACTGAGTCTGTTGAGATGTGCAGTAGGACATGTCAACTCAGGGTGGCATCTTGGCTCATGTCAGGCAGGGCTGTGGATCCCACCCTAGTGTATGCAAATCCAACGATAAAGCGAGATCACAATCAGATACAGCAGAGACAATTATCTGTGTCTGAGAGTCAGGTTGAAGTGTGTGACATTCTACGAACTGGTCAGTGTGATGGCAAGAGGCCTCAAGTTATCTTACTCTCAGCACTAAGTGGAATGGGAAAATCATCTACAATTAAGTATATTTTAAGTATAGTACAAAATGACCGTAACGATAGTATTAAAGGAACAGAGGATTGTGACTTAATATTGTATTTAGCTTGTCGAGACTGTGTATTTTCTTCAGTCGAACAACTTGTTGCCTTGTTGTTACCAAGGACTGCCACCAGATTCCAGCCAGATCAGTTAAAGTTTGCTCTCCTTTCCCTTGATTTACTCATTGTATTGGATGATCTGAACGAGTTGCCAGACACATCTCTCTGCTTGTTAGTGGAGTTTTTAAAGACCGTGTCACAAGGTACAAGACTGTTGGCTACTGTGTCCCGGGAAAAGGCATCCAGCATAGAAAGAATGTTTACACCACAACACATAACATTGCTCTTGGATATTGAGGGAATCCCAGAGGAGCAAACCTTTACATTCTTACAGCGAACACTACAACACTGCATCGTCCCACAAAGTACCATCACAAGAGGAAATAATGATTTACAAGGACTACTTGGACTGGTAACTTCCCTGCGTCCACACCTGCAGGATCACTTGAGGTCCCCTGAAATTCTAAGTCTCTTGGCCCTCAGCTGGACTCACACACTCGATCCAATTAATACTTCATCAACAGTGACGGAAATCTTCATGTTAGTAGAGGACCTCCTGATACACAAAGTTTTGCTAAATTTACCGGGATTTAAGTTGCTTGGTATTAGCTCTCATCACACTGTGAGTTCTAAAATAGATAGGTTTTTATTAGCACTAAGTGGTGTGGCCATGGAGTGCATCAAGAGAGGGAAGTACTCGGTGGAAGTGAAAGACATTGAGTACCTGACACAAACATGCATAGATTTGGACCTACCTCAAGACTACATGATCTCAGCATTCTTAAACTACACTTATGAAGACAACAACAACGGTATGGGTGTAGTAGCAACAGCATCTCCTCGCCAATCAGTGTCATTCCCTCGGACATCCACCCTTCATTTCTACGCCTCGTGGTTCGTCCTTCAACACCTCAAGGACGACGACGTATCACCCTCCAACACTATCAAGAACATAATGGGTCTCAAGCAGCAGGAGTCGTCGACCCTCACTGAGACACAGATCTCGAGTTTTCGGTATGTAATGAAGTACTTGGTGGGAATGCTGGCCCTCAAGTTACCCAGTCAGCTCAAGATGAGGACGAAAGAAATCATTGCATTCCTGAAGGAGTTAGGAGTGAGTCGAGCTTCCCATTGGCTGGAGTATATCGAGGAGGTCAAAGTAGAACCAACACTAACACATTTATTAATTATGGAAGAAATGGGCACTGTATGGGAAGTGGAGAACTCGGCTATATCTTTAACATTCTTAGACATACTTAGAAGAAGAAAGATACCAGACCACCTGACTATCTCGACTGGACTCAGCTGGGTTCCATCCAACTTCCCACATTTGAAAGAAGTCCTTGAAGTTTGTAAGACGTCCAAGGGAATGAAACTGTCGCTGCATCTGTATCAGCATTACTGGTTGGAAAAGGAACAGGTATCTGATGACCTGTTAAATATACTGACGAGAGGAGAAGGTGGTGGTGTTTGTCAATTAGAGAGCTTTGCAGGACGTCTCAGTGGGTCTTGTATCATCAACTTACCAACAACACATCTGACAACACTGGCTCTCCAAGTTGATATGGCCATGCTGACGAGTCTGAATACTGTGTTGCCTCGCCTTCACCACCTTTATAAACTATGTCTGAATCTGGATTTTTCTCCCGAGACAGTAGAACCGGAACATGTACCTCACCTGTGTATAAACAATGCAATAACATCCCTCTCGGTAGACATATGGAAAGTGTCTGCTGTGTCTGTTGGGTGGGCGTGTGACGTTGCCCAGGCGTTATCAAAGGTTTACGACCACCTGGCTCTGAGGAGGAGTGAGTTGACTGCCCATGCCTGCAGTAGGTGGTGGGTGAGTGGGCTACAGATGAGGGGAGTGACGGCAGCCTCCTTAGTAATTGGCTCAATACGCCATGCCACTGACAAACAACAGAAACGCCTGCTCAGGGATGCCAAGGTGATCGGATGTAAGAAAGTGGAATGGATAGAAGTATGAATTCTTTGTTGGAAATGTGATATTTGTTGAGAGGCAATGTTGTACAGTAGCCTACAGTCGTTCTGGGAAGTGTTGAAACATTTACCATAAAAATAGGGTCTGTGTCATCACTTCCTACCGCAACTGTACAAACTGTACACTGGCAAACTGTTTTGTTGCTTTTTAACCATATTATTTATTGTTGCATTACTGCATTCATTACCTTACCACATCTAGTCTATACAAATATATATGTAGATTTATATCGGTAGAATATAATGTGATAAATAAGTACCCGTAATTGTATATACGAAGTCTTAATTGTTATGAAAGAATTAATTGTACTTTTTTAAATAAATAAAGTATATAAGACTTAACATAAATACATATAGATTTGTCTGCCAATACTGTCCTTGTATGATTATTCTCAGTTTGGAGAACGAGAATAAAATTGACTACGAACGAGGAAAGGAAAACAAAAAACTAGACTACGAAAGGAGAAATGAAAAGAGAAGACACACACAACACTCACAGACACGTACACTACACAACATACACGTACTGTACAATATTTCTCCACCACACACTATTACTTTACAATTACATCGCAACTTCACTACAAGGCAAACTTCCCTCCAGCATTCAGCCAGCCATGGGCCACACTCAATGCAGGCCACTCCTCCAAGGGCATTATTGAAGCCGCGTCCACTTTTCAAGCATTCACCACCCGTCTCCACTTGTTTCTGTCACTCCACCTTGCTCCACAGATATTTCTCTTCCACTCAGAGCTCCTTTCACGGTGTCCATCCATCTCCTCTGTGGCCTTCCTCTCCTCCTTACACCTCCCACATCTGAGCTCCCTGTCCTCTTTACCATTCTATTCTCCACCATTCTCTCCACATGTCCAAACCATCTCAACACACTCTGCTCTGCACGGCCTGCTAACTCTCTCACAACACCTGTCCTTCTAACTTCCTCAATCCTGACTCTGTCCATTCGAGTCACACCCCATATGCTTCTCAGACATCTCATCTCTACTACATTCAACCTTCTCTTCTCACATTCTCCCATATTCCATGTTTCCTCTCCATACAGTGCAGTAGGCACTGCTATCCCTTCGTACAACTTCCTCTTTACATCTATTCTAAGTGACTTACAGCCAAACATTCTATTCATTCCTCCGAGCACCTTCCCTGTATACCTCATTTACTCTAGATTTTACCTCTGTCTCTATTTTGCTATCCAACGTCACCTTTGACCCCAAATTCTTAAAGCACTCCACCTCCTCCAATATTTCACCATCGAGCATTATATTTATCCTTCTATCCTTTGCTCCCCTCCTATATCACATTACTTTGCTCTTTGCCACGTTCACTCTGTTTCCTCCTCCTGCACATCCGTCCAAACTCCTGCACTAACATACTCGGTTCCTTTTCTGACTCTGCCACTAACGCCGTATCATCAGCAAACAGTAATTGATTTAGGTCCAACTCTCTACCTCTTTCTGTCTACCTAGCTCGGTCCTCTCTCCATCACCCTAGCATTTACCTCTCTTACCACACCGTCCATATGAATATTAAACAACCATGGTGACATCACACAGCCTTGACAGAGTCCCACCTTTACTGGGAACCATTCACTCACATTACTTCCCACTCTAACACACACTCTACTGTTCACAAAGAAACTTTTCACCCCTCTCAATAATTTCCCCCCCAGCCCATACAACTGCAAAACCTTCCACAATACCTTTCTATCAATTCTATCATATGCTTTCTCGAGATCCATAAATGCCCATACTACTTCTTTACTTTTCTCTAAATACTTTTCACACACCTGCCTTACTGCAAATATCTGGTTCACACAACCTCTTCCTCTCCTAAAGCCACCTTGCTCTTCACCCCAATCACAGCCTCGATACCCTCTCTGACTCTGACTCTTTATCAGCACCTTCCCATACAGCTTTCGTACTACACTTAACAGGCTTATACCCCTGAAACTCGTGCAGTTGGTCACATGAAAGTGAGAGATGGTCAATTTCTCCCAATATCAAGTTCCTTAGTGCCAAATAGGAGACATCAGGGGCAGAAGTCAGTATTGAGGATGGTAATAAAATGCAAGTACCTGATAATAGACACTGGTTACTCAAATGGGACAAGTATCTTTCACCTGGGCTGTACCACCCATTCATGTGTCCAACTGTACATTGGTATCCATCCCCTTTTCCCTTATATAGAGGTACTACACAAGCACTCACCCAATCTATTGGGACCTTACCACTGTCAAAACATACCACCAACAACCTTACCATCCACTCCATCAAACTTGTTCCACCATATTTCAGACATTCTACAGCGCATCCATCCAAACCTGAAGCTTTCCCTGTTTTCATCTCTCTCACTGCCACCTCCACCTCCTTCTTTCTTATCGGCTCCTCATTTAATCCCTCCAATCTATTTACTCCATATCCCCTTCCAAACACAACAATCTCAGCTTCTCTATCCTCATCAAAATTCAGCAATTCCTCAAAATACTCGGCCCATCTCCTCTCGGCCTTCTTCTCAACCAGCATGGTACCATCCTCTGCTTTCACCCTTTCCTCTTTCCCTGATGTCCCTTTCCTTATCCTCTTGACTTCCTTCCAGAACATTTTCTTATTTTCCTGGAAATAATAATAATAATAATAGGCTCACCAAATACGACTTTTGCTGTAGTATTCTATAGTCAGGTAATTTTTATTCTGAGTTACCATTGACTATTATAAAGATTGAACTATTTGTCTTTCGAAAACAACTACAACATTTAATGAAATTGCTAAAAAGAATGAATAATAATGATAATTTTGTGTAGGAAGATTTTCAAACCCTGCGGCGGAGAGAGAGAGAGAGAGAAGCGGTGATTGGTTGGTGGACATGTTTCTTCATACGGGTTGGAGGTTGTTGTAGACTACAGTTGGTGTCCTATAATAATTCCACCCGTAAACATAAACATTTCTTCTTTACACTGCCATGATGCACAGATGGTTTGGAAATCTACTTGAACTCGTCCACGAACTAAATTATGATTGGAGAATGTAGTATAAAGAAGGAAAGCTAGCATGATTGGAATCTACTTGGTACTCCATTGCCTTCATCCATCCTTCCACTGACGGTACTCCTTGCAGTGTTGCCAAATATGGGAATTTTGTTCTATACATGGGGAATTAGAGGTACCAATGGGGAAATTATGTAAAGATTGTTCAAGAGTAAATGGGGAATTTCTACTAGACGAAATGGTAAATGTAGTAATGTACAGTTGCCTCCAAAAATTTCGAGACACTACCTGCTAGAGTCTAGCAGGTAGTGTCTCGAAATTTTTGGAGGCAACTGTACTATAGAAGGCTAGAAGCCCTATAATAGTTGTCTACTGGGATCTTTGAAACTCTGGTAGCCGTCCAAACTTTATTCTTACTCGGCTACTAACTTGTTTCTGTAAGCAGTCTTATCAAATAAACCACTGACACGGACACTTCATTAATACTCGAAAATCGTAAACTATTAATTATATATTACAAAGGCAAACAGCTATATTTACTTGTGTGTCTTACCTTGTACCTACCAATAAATTGTTACCGTGTATTCTGGAGTCTGTTCACCCCGAGTAATAACGTAAGGACTTCTTTGAAGTTATGACATGAACCCCTGTAGGACCATGACGCCTCCAAGTAAGCTATTTAATCATTAATACACTGTAACCTCTGTTATCTTAGGAGTTGCCTCCTTATCAGGCCCTGGCTGGTTACAAATCCACCCACAGGGCCATTACTGGCTCTAACCACTACACTCGTAAGGTGTATATAAGTATATATAACTAGCTCGCACACGCTGAGCCGCCCCATACTCATTTATTACTGTATACTCCCTAATCCACTGAATCGCTGACAGACAACTAAGCCAAGATGTGGTACTACATTACTCACCTTTGGCATTTCCTCCGCAAATGCCCCATATTCAAATGGGGCATTTTGAAATTAGCCTGACCTTACCTAGACCACAGCAGACTACTGGGACCTAACCTGGGCAAACTACCTGGTAAAGTACAGGAAATGACCGGATCTGGCAACACTGCTACAAAACGGTAATTCTTTCAATAAATACCCTAACCTTACACTAAATACACAATTGAGTACAATGATTAACACTCACCCAAGACGTCTGATCACAAATGAATACCAACAGCCGGCTGTCCAAGGAAAATAACCATAGGCCTACAACAACACACGTCCACTCTTCCCGGCACTATACTCCTGCTGGTGTGTCAGTCAGTGTCTGAACTCTGATGAGTCTGACTCTGATCCTGGATCGCATTTTCGCGAACTCTGTCAGCCTACGTGCCAGCAGGCCCAGCGCCGCCTACTGCTGGGCCAAAATCATGGTTGTTAGAAGGAGAATAACGCTTGTGTTATAACGATAGAATCAACCATGGGATAATCTTTGAAATAGTTTTATTCTCTTTCCCAGCTCATTTTACCAAAAAGATTATTAACCAAACCAGCTAGACTGGACCTAACCTAACCTAACCAAATCAAGCGCTGGCACATACCCGTATAAAGTTCACGAATATATATGCTCCGAAAACGTCTCACCCAACCAGCAAACACCTCGAAATCCACAAAATTTTCCGACACCCCATAAGAATTATTACTTATTTCAACATATACATTTAGCTATACCATAATATTTATTTATACTATATGCACGCTTATGCAATCTTAACTTGTTATCGCCAAATGTTTGTACCCTCACAATAGCTTCGAACCATCGAAGTATAATTTATACTTCCATGTTCCGAAACAACTTAATTAATTAATTAATAACAACAACGAAGCTGCTATAGTTTACTTATAATCTAAGAAGGGTTACTACTACATGTACTATGATTTTCAAGAGTAAACTTGGAATTTATGAGGAAATAGGGAAATTCTTATGTTAACGTTGAGGAAAACAGGGAAACTCTCTTGTTGAAGTTGAGGTATAAAGGGAAATTCTGATGTTGAAGTTGAGGTAAACAGGGAAATTCTGATGTTGAAGTTGAGGAATATAGGAAAATAATTCTGATGTGGAAATTAAGGCAAAAGAGGAAATTATGATGTTGAAATTGAGACAAAAAGCAAAATTCAGATATTGAAATTGAAGCAAAAAGGGAAAATTCTCATATATTAATTAAAGTTGGGGTAAATTTCTTGAATGAGACCCTCTGGACCTGGCAACACTGACTCCTCTCCTCTCCAACCAACACAGACATGAAACAAGTTGCGCCAAAAATGAAGGTGGAGAAACGGGCTCGTGACGAATTTTCCCAAAGGACAAAGTAAGTGTACACATTTCCAGAACTCAAATACAGGCTGTGTGAAGGGCGGGAGCGAGGATAAATAAAGGAATGAGGAGAAATAAGGGAATAAAAAGACGGCCATATCATCCTTGCCGCCAACAAAAACAGCTGATCGTGTCAACAAACTTGGCGCCTAAATTTCTATCTCGATCTGAAGTGGTTGATACAGTGGACTTTATATTTTTTGAGTGTATGTGTAATTAGAGAGTGAACCTTTTGCATTTTTGGGGTGTATGTGTAATTAGAGAGTGGATGTTTATATTTTTAGGGTTAAAGAGTGGACTTTTTACATATTTATGGTGTATGTGTACTTAAATAGTGAACTTGACATTTTTAGGGTGTGTGTGTATTTAAAGAGTGAATTTTTTACATTTTTAGGGTTAAAGAGTGAACTTTTTGTATTTTTATAGTGTATGTGTACTTAGAGAATGAATGTTTACATTTTTTGGGTTATAGAGTGAACCTTTTACCTCTTTAGGTTGTATGAGAACTAGAGAGTAAACTTTACATTTTGTGTGAACTAGAGCATGAACTTTACATTTTGTGTGAACTAGAGAGTGAACTTTACATTATTAGGGTGTATGTGAACAAGAGAGTGAACTTTTTACAATTTAGGGTGTAGGCCTATGTGAACTAGAGAGTGAACTTTTTACTTTTTCAGGGTATATGTGTTCTTGTTATGGATCTCGTGGCAAAGATTGGGTAGGTTGGATGAAGGGAATAGTTCTCTATATATATATATATATATATATATATAATGATCTTATTACATAGGAGATTTATTATGTTAAAATAGGTTACTCTGGAAGAGTATGTAAAGGAGAGAAATGTGAGGGGCAGGGGAGGGCTCGATCAAGTAAGGAGGGAGTGCTGGAACAGGGAGAACTGGAGAAATTTTTGCCGTGGCCACCCCCTTGGAGGGAGTTCCCGGAGGGAACGAGGTGTCGGAGCTATAGATAGATAGATAGAAAATAGGTTACACGAGTGGATAACCCCCCCCTCCCCCCAGCAGTGTATATATGTATGTATGTATAGAGATGAACTAACTAACTGATACTGTATGCTTATTTTTATATTGTTTAGCTTTGTTTTATCTCTAATTTACGTTTTTAGTCGAGCACTGGCTGATTTTGATTAATTCCAATATGTTTTCCTGCACAGTTGGATAAAAGTTACAGTGTTATAGATCTTAAACTGTTATAGGTCTATCTATCTATCTATAGCTCTGATGCCTCATTCCCTCTGGGAACTCACCCCAAGGGGGTGGCCACGGCAGAAGTATCTCCAATTCACCCTGTTCCAACACTCCCTCCTTACGACACGGATGATATGAGTATTATGAGTGATTATAGTGTTTAATAATATTGAGAGAGGCCCTGCGGAGCACCATCTGCTGGTGGAGCGGGGCATAGAATATCCAACAACAAGTAACTTGGTCAAGCCCTCCTCTGCCCCTTACGCTTCTCTCCCTTACATATATATATACTCTTCCACTCTGTTCTGCCACCTAACCGGAGGTCTGCCTCTCACACCATGTCCCACAACTTCACTTCCATACACCTTCTTTACAAATTGCTCACCTTGCATTCTCTCTACATGTCCAAACCACCTCAGTGTATTACACTTCACTCTCTCAACCACTCCACACTCAATACCAATTGCCTTCTCACTCATACCACACTTCTCATACACACACTCCTTACTCTCTCCATCCCACCTAGTAACTCCACATGCTCCTCTCAAGTAACTCATTTCCACTGCACCAATAGGTCTTATAGGTCTTACATTGTTATAGGTCTTACAATCTTATAGGTCTTACAATCTTATAGGTATTACTAGTGTTATAGGTCTTACAATGTTTTAGGTCTCACAATGTTTTAGGTCTTACAATGTTTTAGGTCTTACAATGTTTTAGGTCTTACAATGTTATAGTTAGGTGTTGTTTGCAATGGACCTACAATTCTGAATAATTCTGATGTGGAAATCGTATATACAGATAGTTAGTTACAAGTGTTGTGATCTGGATTTCTGGATGTTGGCTCTTTTATTGAACCTGTGCATCTGTCTGTGTATTATCAGTTCCCACCTTAGATCAGACTTGGAATATAATACCTTTAAGTTAGTGCAATTGTTATTTCTCTTGCACCTTTTTTAATATTTCACTGTCTTTGTTGTTAAGGGGAGATTCTCTTGTTGGTACACTCACAGTCAGAAATTGTGTCCTGATCCTTTGGCATGATGAATCACAACTACCCGAGCTTTAATGATTCAAACTACTGTGTGTTGTAGGGAGATGCACCGTTGTTTGAACCTTCAAAGCTACACTGTTTGTGATTCATCTTGCCATGGGATCGGGACACAATTTCTGACCGAGAGTGTTCATTGGAAGGTTACTGTTTCCTCCTAACTACACCAGAAAATACACGCCCTCAATGGTACAATAATAAGGTATCTGTTTTGTGGCATAGTTTGGGGGAAATTGGAGACCTTCCAATTCACCAACACAAGAATCTCCCCTTAACAGAAAACATAGCTATGACAAAGAGAACAGCAGCAACAACAACATGAGGTGTAATCGTTGGAGCCTGGGTGGTGATGTGGGCACGAACCCTCCCTTACTGGCAGACATGGGGCTCTCATTACTACAGGAGGAGGAAGGAGCAGCTGGCCCTTCACAAACACCACCCAATTCACAGCCTCTTGTTGCCAGACCTCACTCTCCTATGGTAAGATGTTAGACCACCTATAATAGTTCATTGACAGCCTCCCATAGCAGACTTCACTCCCTTATGGTAATATGTTGGGCCATATTCAAGAACTCCCGTGGTGCATATGATAGTTTGTTACCGGCACGATGGCTCCTTAGACAAGCACATTTTACCGGTACCACACCATCATCAACACCATGAATGTTCTTGCATACGGCCCGTTGCACCACCCAGATCATTCATAACCTCACATAGCAAGGATCACTCCCCTATTATAAGATGTTGCACCACCCAGCTGGAGATCATCTATATTTCTGGATTATGAGACGGGCTGCAAATGCAAAATATTGGGAACCATTGGTCTAGTGGTTAAGGATTGACTGATTCTTGTTTAATTTTTCAGGTTTTGCAGAATATTGACCAGAATGTATCCAGCAGTGAACCCATTATCCCAGACGAACTGCCCGTCAATGATGAGGAATTTTTTGTATATAAACGAAGAAGATTAGATTCAATTTTGGGAGATGGTATGTATTCTCTTCATGTATATAATTGTACCGTGGTATCCATATTCAAAACTCTAAGTTAAATTTGTAGGAAAGGACAAAGTATTGAATTAAAATGTGAAAGAGGTGCATAAGTATACAGGAATCTAAGAAGTTGTTGATTTGGCTACCCTTTTGTGAATTTACTAAGAGAGAAGAATGCACCAATGATTTATTGAATGACAGCTGAATTCATGATGTATTGATATTTTATATTAGTTGTCACATTGTATAAACATTACAGATAGATTCAACCGTCTTTCTGATGAACTAATCCTGGCGGTGTTCCGATGGCTGCCCAAGTTCATGCTTGCTCGGTGTGCCCAAGTCAGCTGCAGGTGGAAGAGGCTTGCATTTGACGAGAGTCTGTGGAGGCGGCTGGACCTTGGCGGCAAGACACTCAAGCCGGGGGTGGTTGGCAGGGTCATACTCCGTGGTTGTAGTGTCCTCAGGCTTGCCAAGGCTGAGGTAACCTGTGCCTTCTGATTTAGTAGTATCTATGTCAAAGATGTCATTGGAGATGTACTGTATTATTGTTCTCATCATCATACCAATGATTTTATTCATTTTACAGTACACTGCATTGGCTTAATTATGACTGTTAGTAGGATAATGCATAAAGTTTATTTAAGATATTTACAATATTTTTACCAGGGGTGGGTCTTGTGACTGGCAACAAGTGATTAGGTTTTGGGAGAGATGTGGATCCAGAATTATATTAACTTTACCTTACAGTGTTAAAAATGAGGGTGAAACATTGATAGCTTTTCCATCAGACTTTCTTGCTTTTTTTTTTTTTTATCTATTGCTCAGCCTTAGTGGAAATTGGTACAAGAGAGCTTTTGTTAATTAATAAACTTCTTAGAACACAAGTAGGTCACACTTAAATTTGAGTTATTTTAAAGTGTTTTGGAGCACTATGAAATGATAATATTTATTGGAATCCATTGGTACAATATTTAATTAACTTAAATATTTTTCAGTAGAGGAAGTGGTACTAAAATAAATTACAGGACACGTATTCCATGTTAAAAAGACATGATTATGACTTAAACAAGTTATGGGGTTCAGTTATTGTTCACAGTTATGTGTGCTTAATTCCACTAAACTGGGCTGCAAAACAGATTTCCTGCTTTCTCGCTGATGAACTTGCCTATTTACATGCATAGTTTGGAGATCTTGGCAGCCATTCAATCCATACACAAAAGATGACTTTCTTAACAAAAAAATTGTAAAAGGATTAATAATAACTCCATAAGCTTTAGAAAATATAATTGAATATTTGTTTTATGTTTTATCAACTTCATTATATCAAAGTTTTATATAAAGTATGCATGTATATGGCTTGGTATCCACAGGTGGGATGTCCAATCTTTTCACCTCAGCTTCAATACCTGCCAAGCCTCTCCCCAGTGAGGAGTAGGTTACACTACTTAGACCTCAGTATGGCAGCCCTCCAACCTCAAGGTCAGTACTACAAACTCACAGATACTGTAATGGTTCATAGAATGTAAATATGTACATTCACGAGCACTATTAAGTATACAGCTTTGGTTGAAGCTTTGAACAGTCCAATTCACCAATGAACTAATTCCAATGGAGATCTTATTGTGTATTTATTTAATGTCTCTAGGTATTCGAAGCACACCTAAATACTTATTAGTGCTCGTGACTGTACAGTATTTAGATATACTAGTTCCACTACACAGCTAGTCAGGCAACATTGTAGAGTAGGTTCAGTACGATGCCATATACAGTTCTTATATCAGAAACAAGAATATATACAAAAGGTGTGTCTGAATATTGTCCTTGATAATTGAAGGAGAATGTTTGGAAATCTGTCCTGTCTAATCTTGGTTTAATCCCTGCTACAAGTAAGTTTGTTTTTTAAATTTTCAGCCCTTGAAGAACTACTGAGTGTGTGCTTTGACCTGAAGAAGTTGAGTCTAGAGCACTGCACTCTGACAGCTGATGTCTGCTCACGTATAGCTGAAAATACCAACCTTGAAACGCTCAATCTTGCCATGTGTTACGGACTAAATCACTCCATTCTTGTCACCATATTGAACCAGTGCAAAAAGTAAGTTCATTGTAGTTCAGTTTTATAACCTGGCAGAAACACATGCACCAATTCTCTCATCTCCTTCCTTAACCTTAAGGCGATTGTGATACAGATCCAACTCAAATTTCCCTAAATATATTTGCAACCAGATTATTATTAACAGTTCTTTAAATGGAATGCACTACCATATTTACTAAACCTGAAAGTATTTTTGAAACACTGAATCTTGCTGTTTCATTGAACAAAAGCAGAAAGATTATGGAGAATATAAAAGTTTTCAACATAACCTGGCATCGCACGGGTTGCACTCTGGCAGTCACTAGTGCATGGTGGATAATATATATTTTGCTACAGCATTTAGCCATCCATATTTCTTATGCTTCCTTTTAGGAAATAGGATACCTCTCCATGACAAACAAATACTGTTCTCTGTGAAGCATTTACATCACTGAAACAACAATATCTATTTCCCTGCCACCCACAGACTGCAGAGCTTAAATTTGGCATGGACGGGGTTGAGTGCTGAAGACCTGCGTGTGGTGTGTCGCCGCTTCCCACATTCATTGGAGCGCCTCAATATCTCTGGCTGCAGGAGTACCCTCTCAGACTCGCGTAAGGCCCCAGGAAGTTTTCTGTCTGTCTCCCTGTCTGTCTATTTATTTAATTATGAGTGATTTTCCCTTGTTTGATATAATAATTTCGGTTAGTCAAAATACAGTGATACTCCACAAACATACTGAAAGTGTCATTTGATCCATACACATTTACACACGATCAGGTCAGAAAGTTACTGACTGTCTTGTGGTGTATCTGTATCTCTTCATATGTTGCTTTTCCTTCTCTCCTTCTCACATCACTCATTCTATTTTTACAGTACAATATTTATCAGTTTTATTCCTGTTTATCTTGTCATATATGCATATTTATTTATTTGTATATTATGTTTTCCTGCCAAACTATATTTACATTTTGTTTTAAGGATAAATTCACACTACCAAAATATTTTGAAAAATTAATAAGAATAGCAGGAGTATGCTTGCTATTTAAGGGTTGATATTGAGTGTTATATTGTAATTGTGAGTGTTGTGTTGTAATGATGAGCATTTTGTATTGGTGTTGTCAGTGTTGTGTTGTACTGATGAGTGTTTTGGGTTGTTATGTGTTGTGTTGTAATGATGAGTGATTTTTGTTATTGTGAATGCTTTTGGGTTGTATTGATGGTGTGGTTGGATTGTGATTCAGATGTGAGGTTGCTGGGGGACCAATGCTCAGGCCTGGTAGAACTGGATGTGAGTGATGGGACGCACCTTACTGCCTCAGCTGTCTCTGCCGTCATCAGTAGTCTCCACAACATAGAATACCTCGCTTTTTCCCGCTGCTACACCATACAGCCCGAAGCGTACCTGTGAGTCAATCTGGCAGGCATTTGTTGATGCGTTGCTACCTCTTGGAAACCTTTATACATCGGGTGGCCACTGTAGAATAATCTCTATATGTCTGCTTTTCCTTCTTGGTCACTCCAGCATTTCCTGGCCTCTCTTCTCTTTTGTATAGTCTCCTCCACTTCTATGTTCATCACTTTAGTGTTACCAATGTGTGTACCCACACAGTGTGAACCATCAGTCTCGACTCTGGTATCCAAAAGATATGATGAACGTGGAAGTGGAGGAAGCTGTACATTTAGTGTACAGTTGGAAAAAAAAGTATTGGAACCACTTTTACATTGAAATTAAGTATAATTATCCATGGGGGCGGTTCCTTTTCTTTTTTTGGCGACTACATAACTATCAACCGGTTACTTATTTGGCAAGGTTTTCATCTTCATTATAGGGGTAATGGAATAACCATTTGTAGCTTTTTTTCTATATGACTGCGATTAATACATTTCCCAGATGATCATCATCAATACCCCATTTCCCTATTTTCAAGGGGTGGGGGGCTCAAGTGCAAGGAGTGGAAAAATTATATCTGAATACCGAAGGAGAGACAGAAATACCTAGTAAAATTTGTCACACCCACATTTACTCCTCCATTCAAGCCCATTAAATTCTTAGCTCCCCCTTCATGATACAATAGTTTAATGACAAGTAATGCCCAACCATTACTGCACCATTGCATCACCCACCATTCTTGCTATGGTGCAGTCAGCCTCGTATCTCATATAGCCTTAGAGTTGGACCTCTTGCTTGTTGAGGGTCCTGCACAGGTGCTAGAACCTCCCCATTCCTTGAAAAAAGGGAAATGGGGTATAGATGATGATGCCCAACCATACCTGTGTTTACCAAAAAATTAGAAAACAAATCCCAAACCATGTCATTCCTTTGCAGAGGGTTAAAAGCTATGCCTAACCTCATCTACCTGGACTTGTATGGAATCCTGAGTGAATCTGCCTTGAGCACCCTTCAAGAGAGCCTTCCACACATCAAGATCAACAAATACCTATTCTCCTCTGTGGCACGTCCAACTGTTGGCATCAGGAGAACGTCTGTATGGGGACTGAGAGTGAGAGACTGAAATCAACAACAGTTTGTGAGGGGGAAAGTTTGGTTTAAGCAAGAGTCCAAGTGGAGGTGAGGGGTTACATCGAAAAAAATTCCTTGAGGATGAGATATTGTAATAGATTAAATTCCCTGTGAGAGTGAATGAATGCATTGAATTAAAGTCTATGGGTAAGTAAGAGATTGAGTTGATTAAGTGTTTTGTGTGGGGGTTGAGGGTGAGGGATTCAGGTAAACATATGTCCGTGTCGGGTGGGAAATTAGTGGTGTCCATGCGAGAGGTGAGGATGCTAGATGGAGTTAACATTGTTTTGCTGAGGAATTTTCAGGTCCATTGCCGAATAGCTAGCAGATTTATGGATGATACATGATAGATCATTGTTTGATATGTCAATCAAGCCTCTTCACATGTTATTTTTTTACATATAAATGTGTTGAGAATGCTTTTAAGCAGCAGAAAGCACAATATATATGGCCAGATTTTTTTTTTTTTTTTTTTTTTTTTTTTTTTTTTTTGGTGCAAAGCTCTTAATGCTATGATATGTTGGTGTTTGTATGTCATTGTGGCATAGGAGTGAAGAAGCCAGGTCAGTTTATGTACTGGTGTGTTATATATTTAAAGTACCTTAGGTACAAGAGACTTGCCAGTTGTCATGAGAATTGTCTTGTGTTAACTTGAGTAAAACAAAAATGGATAATTTTCTGGAATGAGTTGATGTGGCAATGTTGGAATGGTCTTGGGGATCTTAAGAGTTTTGGACAACAAATTAAAAGCATTCTATAATTAAAAGAAGCTAGATTTGCAGCAGTTATAAAGGTATGGGCAACTTTCATGTTCAGTATATCCCCATTTGGGTATAGGAGTCTCAAGGTTTAGTTACCTTAAGGCCTATCTACACGAGCAGGGCTGATCGGCGGGCATGCCAGTCATCGGGCACGTTTAACGGGCAAACCAGCGAAAGGTTCGAACCCGTGTTGAGCTAAATCACCATCCTGTGCCCGGTGGATTGAGGAGCTACAAAGCTGCTAGACGCAAGTTAACATCGGGGAACTATATTCGGCTTGCCTTGCACTTCTCAGTTCGTTGTAGCACAGTTAACATCAATATCTTGTGATGTCTACCCAAGACTCGAACAGTGAGGCACTTAGCATCTGTTGGTCTAAATCACTAACAAATAAGTTGATACAGCTTTATCGTACCGCACTCAACCACCTATAGGCAGCGCCGGGCAGGTCCATCCCTTCATCGACTAGAGTCTGCCGTGTGGACAACATTCACGGACATGACCGGCAGAATTTGCCCGTCGACCGTGCTGCCCGCCGGACATCCCCGCTTGTGTAGACAGGCCTTTAGCAGGGTCTTTTAAGGGAGGGCATCTAACCCATTCCCAGTGGTGGTGTGACATGAGTTAAAAAACTTCCTGGCTACCTCAGAGACTTGAACCTCAGCAAGATTGCCCAATAAGGGACTCTGGCCAAGCACTCTCCCCACTAGACCACCATTCTCCTGCAGCAGTTTCATCTGCATATAATTACTGTTGTGTGGTGAATGCTGAATGATTGCTGTGTGAGGAGGCACTGTTTGATTCAGAAGTACTTTTTACTGCCATCAGGTTGATTTAATCACTAGATTATTAGGAAAAATATTTGTTGGCTTTTCAATCCAGAGGACAGATCCAGATGGATGGTTTATGGGTATTGAAAACTTTTTGTATTTTATGAGTTAATGTTTTGAAGTTCCCTCCAGGGCTGTCAGTGGCTTTTGAACATCAAAGGAAGACCCCATCACCAGCCGAGGAAATAAATTGACCAATGGTGGCAGTGGATAGACTTTTTGAATTAGACTATAGTTATAGTAATACCATTTTACAAAGTACATTGTGTACATTGTACTTTGCCACACTAGTCTGTCAGTTACTAAATAATTTGTATTAATCTGATATTTTAATTACAGTCCGTCAATTGCTCAGTTGTGAAATATGGTCTTAATTATTAATTTGCGTTGAACACTATCAAGAGCAAATAGTAATGTATGGATGGATGGCTTTCACTGATACTCATGACATAATTATAGTATGTAGTTCCAATTCCTGGAGTGGTAATAGGACAGATTTAATACTTCACACTTGGTAGGGAAAGTATTTTTCCACATAGAAGAGGAAACATTAAAATGTCACTGACAAAAGCATTCGTCAGATATTTTGAAACAACATGAAGTGTACTGTTCATTTGAATAAGATATCAGACCCCCTCCTAGTAGGTACTTTTTTGATCAGGTGTACAATTTGGGGACTATGAAATGCACAAGAAAGTCAGCGTCATCAGTTCTTCAACACGAGTTCTGAACCCATTGAGTGTATTGTCAACATGTAGCTCTGGAAATTCCATATCATGTATCTATGGGAGCACCAGGTTATGCAGTACTTCTACTCACACCACACATACATGAAATAAGTTGT
The DNA here is from genome assembly GCA_033782935.1 of Petrolisthes cinctipes. Classification (NCBI taxonomy): domain Eukaryota; kingdom Metazoa; phylum Arthropoda; class Malacostraca; order Decapoda; family Porcellanidae; genus Petrolisthes; species Petrolisthes cinctipes. The sequence continues at coordinate 151,053 of JAWQEG010000305.1, forward strand.
GAGTTCAGAACTGGCATAAGTGAGCCTTGCCAATAGAGTGAGTTAGTGCCACCTTGTAAGCTTGGTAATCAACAAGGACAGGATTACAACACTGAGGGTGGTATTATTGAACTTACTCTTTGACGAAAAGTTCTCTTCGTCACTCGGTTCACATTATTTTGCAATGCGAATTTAGTGAAGAAACATCTTTTCGTCGAAGAGTAAGTTTAACAATACCACCCTGACTTTTGTGCAGGTGTGTTAACCATACCTTAGCCATAACTAGGTATTAAATAATTGAATCTATATAACTGTCACTGCTCTAACGTAGCTGTGAGAAGGATAATAAGAGATGTCTTATAAATTTTAAAGGAAAGGTATTTTTTTTATCTCTATAATAGGGGTAGCATAGTATACATAATGTTACTGGGAGTTACTGTTACTATGAAATAAGAGATGAATGAGTTGGTCCATTGGTAACAGCAAATGCAGTGCTGTTACTGTATCATTTTGTTTTCAACTTCTAAATTGATTAGATCAGTAACTGTAGTTCTATTGGTAAAACAAAAGCCATATATTGACTTTTCGAGTTACTCAGCAAAGTTGCAATAAATTAGAATAATTGAAATTTGATTAGCTCGTCTTCCAGCTTACACTATTAATGATTATATAATATGTTGATCACTGGTGTGACTGTGGAGTGTTGTAGCAAGTAGTAGTGTTGTATTTGTTGTTAAGTCTTCACAACATGTTTCCTGACTAAGTCTAGCACTTATCAGTAAGTTTGTATCAGTAAAGGAAACTATGTAAATGAAGAGAAACATTTTAAATTCATACTGGCACATCTTTATTGGTATAAAAGGAAAATAACAGTGTTGATTCTCGTAATCTCATGTTTCCATACTGATTTGTATAGTATGGAATATTGTGAGTTGCACATAAATTGCTTGTTTATTTCTTTATACAGAACAGCAGATGAAATGTTAATTACAAATACTTTTGCCTGTTACATTATATCAACTGCTTTACTAATATTGACAGTCATATCAATGCTCACTTATTAGTAACTGTTGTGTTACAGAGAATTATTTCCTTGTGTCATTTTCATTTGCATAGATAGTTAGGCTGGTTTCTGTGCCAGCTCTAAGAGCCGTTGTGCTCAAGTGATGTGCCGTTATATTGTTTTCTCAGGCACCTCTCCATAAGTGAAGGAAGGACTGAGTTGTTAGAATCAAGCTATTTCTTGACATGCTGGGAGTATTTTTTATGTAATGGTTGAAAATTACATGTGCAATTCTACTTCTTATTCATCATCATCATCAGCCATTATTAGTTCACTTCATGACAAAGGTTAATGCTTCCTCCACTGTCTGTTACATATCATCCCAGCTAATTCTTTAATCTTATATTTCTCTACTTTTGTCTAACTTGGCTTCTTGTTCCATTCCTGGTTGCAATTCTGTCATTCCTGTTATCAGTTCACGTAACAAGAGTTTCCTAACTCCCAATTACATACTGTATTTATACGGTGTTGGAGTAGTAATTCACAATGACGTGAAGAATACGAGGACGTTATACGATGTTGTCCTCATATGGCCCCTCAAGCATGTCATTTGATGATTCAAGCCATCCATAAAGAAGGTGCAGGATATAATTTTGGGCCATGTTAAAAAATACTTTGGTATGTCCAGAATTAAATGACCCAACCGATATGTATTGATTATCTATTTAGTTGCCGGAAATCAGCTGTCATTGAACAAATATTTAGAATCCATATACCCTTTGTGGCCTGGTACTTGTTTTGTTTGCAATATTGTCTTGTATTTTGTGTGATTGTTCATGATGCAAATTTTGAGACTATTTCATTCCAGGCTAAATTAGATTTTTTCTTTAAGCAAATTGTAGCTGTATGATCTCTGGATTTTAATTTTTCAGCTCTTTTGACAGAATTCTAAACATTCACCTGTGAGCCATATGCATGGAAGATGTGATAAACCCTGAGTTGAATCTGATAGTGGCATTAGTCGGTTTATCTTGAGTTTAATGATTGTGAATATGCAATCTTATAGCGAAGGTAATAGATTACATTCAGTGGTCGTTTCTGATTTCTTGTTAAGTGTTTGAAACAAGTATCAATAATTTTTGTTTGCAGAATACTTTAACTTTTGAGGGAATAATTTTTGTACGAGTACATCTTTGGTATACCAACAGATCCACAAAATCTTTCGGTATATTATGACTGTGCTGTCAAGCATGTGGTTGAGAATCTGATGGTATTTTGACCCAGACTATGGACGTTGAATGTTGTGTTGTGAATGTGGTGGTCATTTCAAAATGCTACTCAGTCCATAACTTATTTTTTAGCTGGAATAAGCCAGGTGCTTATGTTGAATGGCAGATTTGATTTAGTCATATGATTAGTTGCACAATTTTAGAAATGATTGTCATTTGTTATATTTGTAAGTTATATTTTTGAAAAAGAATGGAAGCTTACTGTGAATTTACAAATCTGCCTCTGAATTATAAAATATCAAAGTTAATATGTATTTTATTTAGCATCTTGACTATTCCTGTAGATAGTATATACCACCGGTCGTGGATCAAGATAAAAGGCTTTGAGATTCTAGGTCCCAGACCATGGGATGGTTTTACGTATTTGTAACTAGGATAACGCATGCGAAGGTAATTGTGGTAACATTTATGATATAATGGTCTTCATTTTATCCCAAGATAATGGGTTAAAGTGACCAGCCACAAGTGGAACAACTACAGCACAAAGTCCCAGTCGTGGAAGAGATTCGAACTTTCACAACTCTTTAGGACCGTTAGTACTAAAAGACCAAACCACTGCTGAACTTTTACGAATATACAGTACTCTGTACATACTTAAAAAAAGGTGGTAAAGGAACAGCGCTGTCAGGCGGAGAGAATATTTGGTAAAGAAAACCAATGTCTGTTATTCGCTCGTCATGTCTTTACTAGAAAGAAATGTACGGGCATATTTCATAAGTACCATGGAGAATTACATAATTTTGTACAACTTAAATTCGTCTGTACAATAACTTGGAAGACGCCTGGCAACAACAAGCAGGGCAGGGTTACCAAACTGGGCTGTAAGTAGTGTATTGGGCTACTTTACTGAAGTGCGATACATACGACCTCTAATAAGCTAGGCATACTTAGGCCTGGCATAACACATGATTAGCTAATGTCATGTACTGTACGTGAATTGTGTTTGTTGATATGGTTGCATTTTATATAAATACACCAACATTTATTTAATATTATATTAAATCCTAGTTCAAGAAAGTTTTTTAATTCATATTCTTCGCGATGGCTGATCGTGATCAGTATTGTAGGCCTATGTATTGGTAATCGTATCCCATCTTACTATGTACGACCTTCGTATAAGCTGACTGAATGAATATGTTTGAAATACATGTTGTGTGTGTGACAATATTGGGCGACTATTTCGGTGAATGGTGTACTTTTAGCCAAAATCAGGGCTACAATTGACGCGCTGCGTTGACACTAACAGTGGCAACCCTGAAGGTGTATTACAATAGTTGCAGTGTTGCCAGGTGCAGAGAAATTTTTCTGTTTTAGAGAATTTTGAAGTCCACACAGAGAAAATATATAAAGATTGTTCAAGAGTAAACAGGGAAATTTCTACCAGACCGTCAATGATTAGGAGTGAACAGGGAATTATTGAGGTAAAAAGGGAAATTCTATAGGTGAAGTTAGGGAAATTTCGTCCAGCAGACCTGACAACACTGCATGGTTGTAAGGTGTCTGCAACATTTCTAGCACTTGTGGATCGGCTGGAGCCAGACAGTGATAGATTGCGGATAACATTGGTGTTTTTCTTGCTTGTAACGGGCAACGGCACTATGGGCGGTGGACAGCCGAACACATCTGCCTCTAAGGCCTCCTCCTCTAACAAGGACAAGAAGGACTTGGAGAAAGAATCCCTGGAGCTGGTGAATGAGGAGATCATGACGCTGTACGAGTTGTTGGAGAGACAAGGAGTGAGTCCAAATTAATGTCATGTGTGCAACATTCTTCCCAAGTCTATCGTGGTTTAGGGAATTATCGTTGCTGGGAGGGATTTCATCATCATCAGAGTCAGATTAATTTACCTCGGGTATTGACTTCCCTGCCATTACTGTCTGTTTAGTGTTCTCACAAACTGTATACTGGTATAGTATATGACCCATTACTGACCTGCCACTAAGATGTTATAGATATAATGAATGAATGAAAAGGGGCAACTTACAGAAAAGACTGTGTCAAGACAGAATGTACAGTATTGCCTACATCTTTGCAGGCAATAGCATTCCCCCATACAGGGAATGTATAATTGGGTATACGTGTCATATGTTAGGTCAAATTAAAGTAAGTATAATAATTGTGAGGGTAGAGTACGCCATGTCAAGTATGGAATTGAATTGAGAATGAAAGAATACCGCCGTAGGCCATAAAGACATTATAGGAGAGTTACGTGAAGCAGTATTATAAATATTTGTAAACATATTGCACACCGTTCACTGGTTGGCCTCGACCCTACCCTACCCTACCGTCTATCTCCCATGTTTCCTCGGCATCCGGTATAGGCTACTGTATACCTTCACTTCAGTGATAATCTTGTGTTTGAAGTGTGAGTGGTAAACATATCTATAGCAATACCGGATAGACCTTCATATATTACCATTATAACCGGTTATTAGAAGGGGACACAGCGTGATGTAACTTGAAAGTATACAGTACGGTATAACAGTATGTAGCCTATACAGTAGCATAGGTAAAATTTTAAGGTAATAGTCAACCGTTTGTCAATAATCTGCTTTCGACTCTAGGTTTTCAGAATGCAATGTTTTATAGTGTGTTTTTAACAAATTTATTGTTCACAACCGTCGCAAATTAATGTTTTGGGAGATATCACCCCCCCCCCCCCCGTCCGCCTCCCCCAACTCAATCTCCGAAAACACCTAATTTTCGCCATATTTGAACTAGATTCGTCTGAAAAACACTACAACGCATTAAATAGAATTAGGTAGACCTCACCTAACCTAACCTAATCAGGACCGCGGCAAACTACCGAGACCTAACCTTAGCAAATTACGGGGTCTGGATGTAAACATTTGGTAGTCATCTTGAATTAATATTATTATACTGGGGGAACCGACGGTTCATGTTAATGCATTTGCGACGGAAATACCCAATAAGGAAATGACGTAGTGTACATGTATTAAGAAGGATATTTGACAAAAAAAAAATTAATGGGAGTGATTATGGACAAACGCTTGATTAATACCAATTTTAAATACAACCATTCCATAATTTTGCATAATTTAATTTGGGGTAGTTTCTAATTTTCCTTGAATATATGTTAGATTTTTATTGTGGGCCGTACGAATGTGCCAATAACCCACTACAGTAGTAGATCCACTGAGCTGTTCCTCTGTGTAACCCCGACGATGAACATAATTATGAGTATTGGACAACCCTTAGTGTAAAGTGTCATGAACTGTCTGTAAAGATAAAATTCTTGCTCGTGCCAAGTTACGCAGGTAAACTAATTTTTAGCCCTCTGGATTCAACCGATTAGACAAACAGGTTAATGCACACACTGGCTTGCGATATATGCACAAGAGGGTGATCGAGAGACAGAGTCGGGTCGTACATTGTTACGACACTGCAGAGAGTGTGGAGCAACAAACGTGTCCACTACTTCCTCTGTTGGTACAAACGTCATGTTCTCTTACATTTTTCAGACGGTTTGACCATTCGCGTTGGTCGCCAGGTAACACAGCAATGCGACATGGGCAGTAGTAAGTTTTAAGATATCTTGACTCTGAGAATACTACAGAACGGCAATCGGCGGAGAAACTATAATTACAAACACCAAATACTGTCAGTTAGTGATCGGAATCAACCATATTTCACCCTCATTCTTAGGGGAGGTTCTTTGGTTAGTGAATTGGAAGGCTACTGCATGATTCCTCCTTACTATGCCAAAAGACAGACGCCCTCAATGGTATACTAATATAGGAGATCTGTTTCGTGGCATAGTTTGGAAGAATAAAAATAATTCCAATTTACCAAAAAGATTATCTCTCCTTAAGCAACAGTGTATCCAGAAAGTGTGTAATAAGAATGTACGTGTTATAGCAACCGTGTGCAGAAACTGTGTGTGTGTAATAAGAGTGCATGCGTGTTACAGTAACCGTGTCCAGAAAGTGTGTGTGTGTGTGTGTGTTATAGCAACCGTGTGCAGAAAGTGTGTGTGTGTGTGTGTGTGTGTGTGTGTTATAGCAACCGTGTGCAGAAACTGTGTGTGTGTAATAAGAGTGCGTGTTATAGTTGACCTTGTCCAGAGAGTGCGCGCGTGTGTGTAATAAGAGAGTGTGTTATAGCAACCGTGTGCAGAATGTGTGTGTGTGTGTGTTATAGCAACGTCCGTGTGCAGAAACTGTGTTATTGCAGAAAATTTGTGTATGTGTGTGTGTGTGTGTATAATAGCAACCGTGTGCAGAATGTGTGTGTGTGTGTGTGTGTGTGTGTGTTTTAGCAACCGTGTGCAGAAAGTGTGTATGTGTACTAAGAGAGTGTGTTATGGTTCAGTTGACAGGCAATGATTGGGAGGCAGTGACACAGCCGTTGGTGGATGCTGTAAACAAAGCACATGTTCGTCGTCGCATCGCCTCACTCACCCGCCTCGCTGCTATCTTCATCACACTGGTTGTCGCTCTCTTCATACTATTTCAGGTGAGTGTATAATAGTTATTCTCTCTCTCTCTCTCTCTCTCTCTCTCTCACTGGTTGTCGCTCTCTTCATACTATTTCAGGTGAGTGTATAATAGTTATTCTCTCTCTCTCTCTCTCTCTCTCTCTCTCTCTCTCTCTCTCTCTCTCTCTCTCTCTCTCTCACACTGGTTGTCGCTCTCTTCATACTATTTCAGGTGAGTGTATAATAGTTATTCTCTCTCTCTCTCTCTCTCTCTCTCTCTCTCTCTCTCTCTCTCTCTCTCTCTCATACTGTTGTGGTTTATCTGGACTCCTGTGGGCATGGTGAACCTCCTTCTCTGTTTTTACGTGATTTTTGCAGACTTATTAATTTAGATGTTTGTATTTATAAGGATTAATTAGGGCGTAGACAGTTCCTAGTTCCAGCTTTGCGCAACTAAAACAACGATTGATGTGCCACTGGCCATTAAATTATCAGACAGTACTAGTTATATAAATTATTCCTTTACCAAGTATTATCAAAATGAGCTGCTAATGTACAGTCGTGGTCAAAAATAATCATCCATGTAAGGGTAACTCATGTAAGAGTTTGACAGCTTCCCTCTGTTCCTTCGCTGATAAACTTTACAAAAAATTGGTAAAGCAACAATAACATCATAAGTGAACGTGAAAACATTAGACAGCAAATTGTTTGAGATACACATATGTGGATGATTATTATTGACCAAGTAGTATTTTATAGGATTGGACCGGTTATTAACACATCGTATAGGCCTAAAAAAGTAATCGTCCATGGCATATTAGGCTATCCACAGAAGTTTTCAGTCAGTTTGAGTAGCCTACTGCTAATGGTACAGTCAAGGTCAAAAGTCCTGTCTCGAGTTAATGAAAGTGAGCCATTTTAGTGAATCTGATGAACCAATATTTCAGAGACCAACAGTTATGTTTCGTACCATTCAAAGGTGTTGTAGGACTATTGACCTTGATTGTACAGTCGGCGGCAGGAGTCGTGTAGCCTTACCTGCTTCACCGAGACGCACAGTGTTCATGGACTCGAGAAATACGCATATTTTCTACACCAAACAATCTCGAGTCAATAATTCTGTCCCTGATTCGAGACACAACATATGAATCTCTACCAACCTCACGTTCCACTCCTTCCCTTAATCATTGCAAATGGTAGAGATACATTTTGTGCCTCGGATCAGGACAGAATGTTTGACCCCAAGTGTACAGTTGCGGACACATGAAACAGATACACTTCAAACGCCCCCCCCCCATTCCCCCACATCAAGCATATAGTAAAATAGGATACTCTTCTACACACACACACACACAACGTCTCATCCTACCGTATGCTCAATGAGGGGCCCCATTTCAGGTGTATATGTTTCATATGTACGCAACTATACTTACTAATTAAGGGTTGATTCTTGGTGAAATGGGAGGTACTGATTCCTCCAAACTATGACACGAAACAGGTTCCCTATTAGTACCATTGAGGGCGTCTGTTTTCTGGCATAGTTTGGAGGAATCAGAGACCTTCCAATTCACCAACAAGAGAATCCTCCCTTAATGTGTATAGTATGTGTAAAGGAAAATGAAAGGTGTATTGTATTGTGGTGCGTCAGTATGTCCTTAAAATGAATTGAGGAATAAGGACTGACTTGCTTTATCTATAATTTGTATAGTATGTGTAAAGGAAAAGAAAGGTACTCTGTATTTTACTGTGGTGTGTCGGTATGTTCTTAGAATGAGTTAGATATTGACTTGCTTACTTCAGATTTGTATAGTATATGTAAAAGAAAGGTGTGTTGTATATCCGTAAAATGAGTTGAGGTTTGACTTGCTTACTTTCATTTGTATAGTATTATGTAAAGGAAAAGGAAAGGCATAATTTACTGTGGTGTCAGTATGTTATTAATTCCTTAAAATGAGTTGAGTCTTGCCTTTTGACAGATCTCCTGGGTTCACAAGTTGGCCACTGTCTTCCTTCGACATTTCCTGGTATTGGTGAGTATAGATTTCTGTATTGTTATTATTTTATTATTACCTTCTTAGGTCTTACAAGTAGGTGAGATGAGTGGATAATGTACGTATTATATTTTCGTCTTATATTATTGTGTGTGTGTGTGTGAAGCAAAACCTAATTATTTTTAAATGTGCTTCTGTACTTCATCTTTTTTGTGATTTTGTGCTGCTTATGCATATTTTATTGTTGTAAAGGTGTAAACGGCTGAAATGTATGAAGTCGAATATATTTCAGTATAATGCAAATAATGGATCCTTAATAACATATGGTTTGGAGGATTGTGTAGCCCTCCAATCTGATGACATAAAAAATTAAGAGGAAGTAAAAAGACCTCACTACGCATGGAAGACACTTTAGAACGAGGGAGGAGGATATACACAGGATTACTGTAATAGAATACATGTATATTCTGGTAATCCTGGATATACAGAGGAGGGATATATAGAAAGCACGCAGGAAATAAAGGAAATGGAGGGACTGTTTACTTAAGAACCGAAAGGGAGTAGCTCGGGTCCTAAGGGGTGCACAAATTTTTAAAATCCTGCCCAGCATATATTCACGAGCTGGCGAGTGGACCCTCTCAAACTGTGTTCTCAAAGTTACACACTCGGATTTCCAGCTTAAATTTGTTGTGAGCGAGGCGACATGGCAAGCTGGTGACGGTAAGGGTGAGGATGATGGTTTACAGAGCTGGAAGTTGAGTCTTACGGGTAGCGAGGCTTACGTCCTGTAAACATCGCCTTTATCTCTCTCTGCCAGGCGGGAAAGGAGGGGAGGAGAGGGGACGGGAGGGAAGAGGGAATATTGTGGTGGAGAAGGGGAGGGGAGTGGAGGGGGAGGGAAAATGGTGCAAGAGGGAGAGAGAAGTGAAAACTGTGGGAAAGGAGGGGAGGGAGTGAAGGGAGAGAGAGAGAGAGAGAGAGAGAGAGAGGGAAGGAGGTTCAGAGGAGGAGAAGCAAGGGTGGAGGGAGAGAAATGGAAGAGGAGGGAAGGAAAATGGGGGTTGGAGAGCGCAATGAAATATTAGATAATGGAATTGGAGGAGGAAGAGGACGGAGAGTGGGAAAATAATGAAGAGATAACAGGGAGGAAAGAGGGAGAGGGATAATGAGAAGAAAAATACAGAAGGAAGTGACCCTGTTAGAGGGAAATGTAAAATAATGAAGTAAGGAGGAGGAGAGGGATAATGACGAAAAAGAAGAAATAGAAGGATTGTGATAAAAGAAGGAAGGAAAATGAGGAGAAAGAGAGGGGTAATGGTGAAAAAGATGGAAGAAAATGAAAATGAGAAATTGAAAGGTAATGGTGAATAAAGAGGAAAAGGAGAGGGAAGCGGGATATTGGTGAAGAAGAAGAAGGAAGAAAAGGAAAAGAACGTGGGAGGGAGACAATCGGAAAGAATTTAAGGAGAAGGGATTACCCAGGACTCGGGAGGATGTGTGGGAGGGAGGGAACTCTGGGGTGTGAAGGAGGGAGGGAGGGAACTCTGGGGTGTGAAGGAGTGAGGGAGGGAACTTTTGGGTATGAAGGAGTGAGGAAGGGAACTCTGGGGCAAGGATAATAGACTAATAATCTATCATCCTTGCTCTGGGGTGTGAAGGAGGGAGGAATATATTATGAAAGAACTGGGAGGAGGGAGAAAGGATTAATTTTTTTTTTCTGGGGTAATTGTTTAGAGATAATCAAGGACTGGCCAGAGTTACAAAAATATATATGTGTGTGTGTGTGTGTTGATACCGGGGTAATAATTTAGAGATGATCAAGGTCGAGTGGCCGTCCAAGGTTACAGAAGATACAGTATATTGAGGTTTGTGTGTCCTGAAATGGCTCCTTTGTTTTGACTTTTGTGAGGGGGATATTTCGTGAGATTGATAGGGGCAGTGAATGTGAGTTGGTAAATCTAGAGCAAGTGATTCCTCCAAACTATTCCAAGCAACAGAACACCATTACTTTTGTTCATCTGGTACTGTTTCCTGGCTTACTGTGGAAAAATGAGAGCGCTTTTATTAATGTACCAAAAGTATTATTACCCACTTCAGGGTGAAATTTTGTGCTGGTAATTTTGAAGCAACTGAATCCTCCAAACTATACCAAGCAAGAGAACACCATTACTTTTGCTCTTCTGGTCCTGTTTCCTAGCATACTTTGGAGGAATCAAGGCACTCCAATGTACCCAAAAAAGAATTACCACTTTAGCTCATAAAACAGCATCATGGGTGTTTCTGTCCCTCCCTCTGTTATTCTGATTTAATTTATCTATCAATAGCCTGGAAACCCTCCCTTGGAAAAAGCGAAATGAATTACCTGTATTGATGATGATGATAATAACCTTGAAAAAATATGCCAGGAAACAGGACCAGATAACAAAAATAATGATGAACAGTTGTTGGGAATAGTTTGGAGGAATCATTATCTCCCAAAACACCAAAACTGTACCCTCCCCTTAATTTACCCAGGTTACACTCAAGTCAACAGAGTGGGATAAACAAAAGTAGGCTACACCACAATGAACATGGTGGTGACTGAAAAAAACTTTATCAGGCAGTAGAGGATGCATTGAAGGACACCAACAAAACAAACTGGTCACAAAAACTGGTTATTGTACCAAGAACACTGTTACTTACTTCAGTCTGGAAATTCCCTTCACTCCTCCCTCCAAGTCTCCCTGCACACACACACACACTCTAACACACACACACACACACACTCTCTCTCTCTCTCTCTCTCTCTCTCTCTCTGCACTTACCTTTTGAAGGCCCCTAACACTGATGAACACCCCAAACACATGAGGGCCCCTTACACATGAAGCCCTAGATTCCTAGAACATATGTGAAGGCTCCTTAAATATGAGGGCCCCTTACAAATGAGGGCCCCTTATACATTAGGGCTCCTTACACATGAGGACCCCTTGCACATGAAGCCCTATAACACACGTGAAGGCTCCTTACATATGAGGGCTCCTTACAAATGAGGGCTCCTTACACATGAGGGCCCCTTACACATAAAGGCTCCTTACACATGAGGGCCCTGTAACACAGATGAAGGCTCCTTACATATATGAAATCACACAACACAAGCAATGTTTCCAAAGGAGGGGATTGTTATTTGCTGGCACATAATTTGGCTGTGCTCAGACATTGGTTTTATGGTGTGGATATTATATATGGCTGTATTAATATCCAAGCAACGACTCAAGGCTGCACAACAGGTACCAGTCACGATAAAAAATCCTGCATCGGGTGAATGTAAGTGAGCCGTGAGAGTGAACCGTATTAACAATATTACAGAAACTAATGGCTATAGTTTCGCATAATTTTTCGAGGCCATTTCATTCGAAGGTGTTTTGGGACTGTTGACCGTGACTGTAACCATCAAACCAGTTCTCATTACCATGTGTTTTGTCCTAACTTTATAATTTTGTAAACCTTGGTCTCAGCAACCCACCACTTCACATAATCTCTGGGAATATTGGTGCATCGTTCGAAATTATGTACAGTACAGTATTAACAAAACCCATTTTTCTCCCATACACTGATATTTTAGTATAGTAAGATTTGGACTTGTTATAGTTTCTTCTACTTCTTGGAAGAACTAGTTATGTCAAATATTGTGGTTTTCTCTAACTGAAATCTTAGAGCAGACTGTACAGTAGTTGGTGAAAATGTGAGATATTACAAGGCTTTAATGTGAAATAGTTTTGTAGACAAATTTAGGGTATTTCATATCAGGGTATCAATTAGAGATTAATGACATTATAATCAAATAAGAAACTTCGATAAAGAGCCTATATTGACAATATGCTACCGCTTTAACATTATCAATAAAGGTTCGTTGAATGGTGTTTTCTTGTGTATTCTGTGAGGCTATACTACACTACATTGGATTAATCAGTGTTAAAATAACTTTAATATGGATCATCTATTCCTTCAACAGTTACTGCCAAAGTGGGACTGGACACGTATCTACTACTCTGACTGTTTCATCTCCAACCCGTACTTTGTCAGTCGTACTCTCATAGAAGATGACTGCAATGTGAGTTGTGGTTGATTCATATAGCCTGTTTCACCCTTTGTTCATGCAGAATCATTAGTTACATTACATTTTCCAGATGAACTTTACAAATACAGGAACTCCCTCCACAAACTTTTCAAACCCTGAAAACACCATGTACAGTATTATGAGAAATGAATGAGCATTGTGTGTAGCAGGTGGTAGCACTGATCAGGTGAGTTGCCATTGTTTCATAATCTCATCAGGCATACCTCGGAGCATCTTTCTTCTTATTTTCACATCCATTTTGGTCTACAGTTCTATATCTTTTTAGTGAGTGTACAGTAACTCGTCATTATACAGTAGCTTTATGGTTGTGGATTGTTCACTTTGTAATAAATCTTTGTGTGAATCTTTGTATAAAAATATCTAAAGTTAGATCAGGGACTGAAATGCCACCTTGTGTGTACTGAAGGATGTTTATGAATGTTTTAAATGAATGTAGATGAATTTATATGTACAGTACTGTACAGTATTTGGACATGGACTTGTGATTTGTTGTTCTTTAATTTCACAGCCATGAGTAGGTAACTTTTCCCTTGTTGTCTTATCCATAGGGTAATTATAAAATCTCAATCCTATTGGTACAACCATGTATACAGTAGTGAGAAGGAGAGGTTCAGGGTTGAAATCACATACTCTAATGAGCAAATACTGAACAGTATATTTGATGAGCAAGTATGCAAGACTGGAGAAACTGGATTGGATAGTCAAAGTGAGAAAGAGTTATTCAGGATTGATAGTACTGTACTCTAATGTAACTCTATGCATATAGTGTACTGTAATACATTGTATTTCTGATGTACAGGTGTGTGAGTCTATGGAGAAGCTGGATCGACTGGCCAACGCATCGTCCAAGGTGGTGGCGGAGGAATACCTCAAGAATGATGTGCCCTTCATTGTCACCGATGCCATGGAAGACTGGCCGGTCATGAACACCAATGAGTTTTGGTTTGACAACATAACTGAGGTGGGTGTTAATGTGTTTTTTCTGGCTTGTTCCCATTTCCCATCACAGTTCCTTTGATCTGTCCTCACTCCTCATCACAATTCCTCAAGTCTATGTTTGCTTCTCATTGCACCTTCTCAGTTTAGCCACACATTCCACTCAAAACTCTCTTCCTATCACACTCCCACTGGCCTAACTTCACTTTTCTTTTTTAACTGAACCCCACTTCCCATCAAAACTATATCTCCAACATTCAAGTGAGCCTCGAGAAATTAAACTGGGTGTTGAGTGGATTGTGAGAGTGACTAGGAAATTGTATGACACTCTACAGCAAACAAAGAGCCTATGTTTCCCCATTTCATTTCTCCCTCTGAATGAATGATGTGGTTTCAGATGTATTTGAGTGAGGAACTACAGGATATTCACCCGTGTGAGCTGACTTCCAACCTCCGCCTCCGCCCAGACGACCTCCGCAGCTTCCTCAAGAAGATTCACAGCCCCAGTGTTCATCGCTGGTACGGCCACTGGTAAGTTTGTGTCATTTGCTTGATATGTTTTATTTCTCCCACAAGATTTTATTATAATAGCTGACAGTGATGTTCTTAATCCTTAGATGACTGGGCTATTCGTTTTTTTCTTTTTATAGTTTGGAAGATGAGGATTGAATGTAGGAAGCCAGCTTAATGTCACCTATGAAATTAAAAAAAAAAATGAGAGCAATCCAAAATCATGTCCAATATCATATGAAAAGCCAAGGCTCAATCTGGGAGCATATGTCATATTAAAGAGGAAAGATGGATGAAGGTAGCATGTTTCAAAATTGACCAGTATCATTTGATAGATTGAGAATACAAGTTAACTCTTGCATGAGAGTTGTACAGAAATTGGGCGAGACCAAGTAGCTTGACGAGTGTTGCAAACTTCTTAAGGGGAGGAAGTATGCACTGAGATAGTTTAGGATAGCAGTGTCTAGTATAATGGCAATAGCTCAGTGGCAAGGAGAGAGAGGCCAAGAGGCTAAATTGAATCGGTAATAGGGAGAATTGATGAGACGAAAGGCCTTTTGTCTCCATCCATTCTGTTCAAAATCATTGTGATGGTTAAGCCCCCCCCAAACATGAGTGCTATACACCCAACATATTTGAGGTAGGTTAGGTTTGAGATAATATATTTTCTCCGGAATGATTTTTTTGCTTATTCTATCAGAGTTTGGTACTCTTCAGGGTTTGTATTGCTGTTGTATCAGGTTTCAATTGACGTTTGTCTTATCCAGGGAAAACTGCAACAAGAAGGCAGCCAAGGCCCTGAGGCAGGTGTACCGGCGCCCATACTTCATCCCTCACATGGTTGACCTCTCTGATTCCAACTGGGTCCTGTTGTCATCAGATTTCAAGGGCAAAGTTTATAAAGAAGTGAGTGATGTACCCCACTGTATAATTTTAATTGCCAGAGTTGAGGGATAGAGGGACACACCTATGTTTACAAGGAAGTGAGAGATGTAATCTATAATGTAATAGGTAAATATTTTGTGTTCAAAGTTGTCAACTCCTTCCACAACAATCCTTCAGGTCCAACTTCCTTCCTAACTCCTTCCTCAATAATTCTCACTGCCCTATTTCCTTCCCAACTCCTCAGCAATTCTCCATGTCCCACTTCCTTCCCAAGCTTTCCCAAGTTCCACCCTCATTTATGCACCCTGAATACCTACAATTATTCACTTCCCTTTCCTCTGCCAGATCAACTACCAGACTGAGCTACTGTGTGTGGGTCAGGTGCGGGGATGGAGCAAGTTCCGGCTGGTCCCGCGAGAGCCCTGCGACCACTACTGTCCCGAATTACTCGACACCATCACCGAAGGACAGATGGGTCAGTTAGCTAATCTCTTGCTTGGTTAGATGGGTGATTCATTAAGTACTCATAGTTTTGGGTAGTCTGTTGGGGGATTATTTTTATCTTAGTTTCTTGCTTAGGTTTGGTTGATATGTGGTTGGAGATGTTAGAAAGCAGGTGGGTTAGTTAGTTGGTATTCAGTCTCTTAGTTAATGAAGGGGTTGGTTGCTAGTTTTTTATTTGTTGGTTGGTTACACTGTATGATATTGAGATTCTGTGGTACTTAGTAACAGAGATAAGTAGCGGGTGTTGAGTGTGACCCATTTTACAGGGTATTTTTTCTCTTCTTTCTGACACTGGAGCCCCTCACCCCTTGATAAATGGGAAATGGGATATTGATGATGACAATTCACACCTTTAACACAAAGATATATGATAATGTGGTTGAGAATATAGCATGTTATTATGAATGTTTAATATGTGTCTTTATTTCACATTGCAGTGGTGGTGACAAATATGCTGTGGAAATTTGAGTATATTCCTGGTGAGGACACTGACAATTTAGCCGTGGCCGTAGGAGGCTTCTGGACGTAGGAGTTTATGTGTTGTCCTCGCACTCCTGGGTGTCATCCCGTCCGACAAGGATGGCTTCCGAACTAGAATTTAAAAATGTTTCTTTCCGTGGTTCAATATTCAGATATGTGTGGTGGGTGCATGGCTTCTGTATGCGAATGATGGAGTAATGTTCCTTGAAGTATGGGTAGCTTCCTATAGTTGGAGTAAAGTAAATATGAGCCAGCTGTTGTAAAATACAGTAATTGGGTATTGGAGGCTTCCATAGGCTATTAGAATCTTTTTGAGTAAACCACAGTCAAATCACTATTATGGTACTAGAATGATATCTGTATATAACTCCTTCAGGACAGGAGGCTGCCAAATGTGGTGAAATCTTTTTGAGTTAACCAGTGAAATTATTTAAGTAAGTGATGAAATGTTAAGGGAATATTATATTGCTGATCAGTGTCATCTATTACTCCTTTTGATGCCACAAAACAGTAAGTTACAGTATTATATACAATAGTTGATTCTTTGTAGCACAGTTTGAAGGAATAGGTAGCTCATAATTTCCCAACAATACTTTGACTTTCAAATACATTTCCATAGCATCACTCAGAATTCAGACGTGTGTTTCCCACTTACAGAGTATTGAATATCCCACATTTTTATTATAATGAAATTGGATTACAGGGGAAATAAATCAATGAGTCACAAAGAGTTTGTATGCTATATGTGAGTGACAGAGGCACTTTAGATTATTTTACGTGAAGCATATACATAATTGGTTCAATAATTTTGATGTGAAGAAACCAAGAATTATAAGATACTACACTACAGTACCATGAACAAAAATAAATGCAGTATTAAGTTGTCGTTTTGATTCCACTCCCAAAGAAAATTCTGTACACTACTGCTGGGTTTCACCTTCCCTTATAGGATACAGGGATGGGGTCATATTGGGGTGTTATTTGGATTTTAATACTGTATGATTATAGACGAAGGGGGGTTGACCTAGACAGACTGAGATAAGTGTTCTACTATGCACTTTGTGAACGTGAAGTACTGTACCTCTATTAACAGACACATGGCGAAATTTTATGTTGATCAATCTGACCTTGATGGAAGCCAGCATCATAATATACCATGTGTATAATATTATGTGGGTATTTATTGAAAGAATTACCGTTTTGTAGCAGTGTTGCTAGGTCCCAGTATTTTGCCCCGATAATTTCCTGTAGTTTACCATGATTATTTCCCAGTAGTTTGCCCAGATTAGATCCCGGTAGTCTGCCCAGGTTAGGTCCCGGTAGTCTGCCCAGGTTAGGTCCCGGTAGTCTGCCCAGGTTAGGTCCCGGTAGTCTGATGCAGTCTAGATTAGGTTAGGTAAGGTCAGGCTAATTTCAAAATGCCCCATTTGATTATGCCCTATCTTGGAAATGCGGCATTTGTGGAAGAAATGCCATAGAAGGAAAAAGTCTTTAGAATGGTCTAAATAAGTGGGTAATAAAGGTAGAAAAACCGTACGCAATAACGGTAATTCTTTCAATATTTACCATTATTTATGTGTGTAAACTAGAAGTTTAGTGCATGAAAACACGGAATAATAGATTATCCCAAAATATGTGGAAAAATACTGATTTTCCCGCTAGTGGCAAATCATAATTTCTAACACCACCTTCTAACAGTATGAACCGTTATGAGATACTCTTCATGATATTTGAGAAAAATATGTCACGTTTCCCAAACGGGATATTTATTTTAACAATATCTTGTTTTCGAGAAAAGCTCGTACCCCACCCCCCCTCAGTTGGAAGTTGACTTGACTAATAAACGACCCATCATAAAACCAGTTTGAGAAAGCAGTTATTATTATTGTGACTGGTCCTTTCAACGAGGCGTTATTAGGAGCAATTACCTTTATTAGTACCATACCTGGTCAGATAAATACCTTTTCATCAAGGCCACAAGAACAAGGACAACAATTACCACCAGCCAACTGGACGAGTGTCTAGTGTGGAAAAACACTCCATAATTATACAAGAACATCTATGGTGTTGACAATGGCTTGGTACCGGTGCCATGGCTGTTATTCATCTATGGAGTTATCGTATCAGTACCACACCATCGTATACACCACGAATGTTTATGAATAAGACCTACTATACCAACACGTGGCTTGTAAGGTTAGTGAAAAAGTTCCATATTGGTTTACCTTACTCGGACAATACAATACAAAACCATAATATTAACCAATATATGTTTGTAGTGTATATTTCTGTGTCAAAGGATGCACACACACACCCCAAGCCCCAGCATATATATTTAGAAGGCAATATACTTGAGGAAAATTAGTATAGGCCTTCTAAAAGAGAGGAACGCCAGCCATATTTGGGCTTTTTTTTTTAGGATGGTTGAAATTATTAAACCTTAAGTAAAATCCCATAAAAAATTACACCAAAACATATTTAGGAATGCATAAAAAAATAATTTGTTAAAATTAGGTGGCATTAATTGATATAAGTATTTGCTTATATTCGCAACTCCAATAGGCTGGTGGCAGTTGTTATATTAAAGCTCAGTGGTTCCAATCCCCATTTTTGCACCAATAGACTGCACAACAAACCAGTGTATCAGACATTATAACAGTAGTATTGCAGTAGCTTTTAAACCACAACATTCCCTCCTCTGTCTGTGTCTCGATGTGGCCGCTACTACTGATGGAGGACCGATAAACTACGTATTGTAAACATAATACAGGTAGCAACTCTAGTTATTACAGAGTTGGGTGTACGGAACCATGGCATAATAACAGATTTATTTGACCATTTACTGAACTATTGAGCTCTACTGGATATACAAATGGATACAGGTTGTTAATCTAATATAAGAAAAGTCTTTTTAATGCAATTTTTTATTATATAGTGGGTTAGTAGGCTATATGTCTGGTGGGTATGATGTCTGGGGTTAGTAGGCATAGTAGGTGTTATAATAAGTAAATTGCTGTTAGTAGGATATTCAAGGAGTCTTTTTTATAATAGTGTTAGTAGGATTATGAAGAGGTCAGTAGATGTTGTTAGTAAAATTGAAAAGTCAGAAAGATATTAAATAAAGAGTTAGTAGGATCAGATGAACTTTTAGATGGTGTCAGTAGGATAATTAAGGATTGTTGAGTACGATATTTAAGGATTAAGTAGTTATTATAAGGATTGAGTAGGTTATCAAAGGATTGAGTACGATATTTAAGGATTAAGTAGACTATATAAGGATTAAGTTGGTTATTAAAGGATTCAGTAGGATATTTAAGGAGTCGGTCGGATAATTAATGATTCAGAAGAATATTTATAAGGAGTTGGTAGGTGGTGTCAGTTGAATATTTAATTAAGGATTTAGTAGGACATATATTTAAGGATTTAGTAGGATATTCAAGGATTAAGTAGAATATTTAAGGATTGAGTAGGTTATTTAAGGATAGAGTAGGACATATACTTAAGGATTGAGTAGGATATTTAAGAATCGAGTAGGATATATATTTAAGGATTGAGTAGGATATTTAAGGATAAAGTGGATATTTACTTAAGGATTAAGTAATAGTTTATATACTTAAGGATTGAATAAGATATTTTAGGATAGAGTCGGATATATAAGGATAAAGTAGTATATTTGCTTAAGAATTGAGTAGGATATTATTTAAAGGATTGAATAGGATATATACTTAAGGACTGAGTAAGATATTCAAGGATAAAGTAGAATATATACTTAAGGATTGAGTGGGATATTTAAGAATCGTGCAGGACATTTAAGGATTGAGTAGGATATTTAAGGATTTAATAGGTTGCCTCTGCTTGATGTTCGCTGTCTCTTAGGGGACGGGTTGGTGGTAGTAGTAGTGGTGGGAGTACCATTGTTGACACCACTAGCACCTCTCTTAATGGGGCGGGGTCCTGGTCCTACAAAACTCATACTGGGAGAAAATACACGGGTCTCCACGTCCTGTAAGAGAGAGAGAGAGAGAGAGAGAGAGAGGTATTCAGACACACACACAGAGAGAGAGAGAGAGAGAGAGAGAGAGAGAGAGAGAGAGAGATACGAACATTCAGACAGACAGAGAGAGAAGAGAGAGAGAGATACGAACATTCAGACAGACAGAGAGAGAAGAGAGAGAGAGAGATACGGACATTCAGAGAGAGAGAGAGAGAGAGAGAGAGAGAGAGAGAGGGAGGAGTGGTTAATATTGGTGTCAGGTTAGATTTTTCTTAAGGGAAGTGTTGTAAATATTCAAAATGTCAAACATAAGAACGAATACAAGGACAGTTTTATAAAATGTCAATGACTGTGCAGACTGACGTATTTAAGGAGGGAATTTTGTGTTGGTAAATCTGGAGCAAGTGATTCCTCCATACTATTCCAAGCAACAGAACACCATTATTTTTGTTCATCTGGTCCTGTTTCCTGGCATACTTTGGAGGAATCAAGGCGTTCCAATGGAACAAAAGACAATACCTTACCTGGACTGTATGGTAGTGTTCGATATGATGTCTGACTGCCATCCACACTTTGTTGTCTTTGAGTATCTCTGTCGCGGCGTCTATGTCAGGGGCCATGAACCGATCCTTGTCGTAGGGGCTGTGGGGAAGGAAGGAAGGAAGGAAGGACCAGGTTTATAGGAGATAGACCTCAAGGGAAGATTCGCTTGTTGGTGAATTGGAAGGTTGTAATGTCTTCAAACTACGTCACAAAACAGATCCCCTATTAGTATCATTGAGGGTGTCTGTTTTCTGGCATAGTTTGGAGGGATCAGTATATAGACCACCAATATACTCTCAAGATAATCCCCCTTTAATTTTAAGGACCCTGTGATCGTTTATGAAAATTGTAGGCTTCTGATTCCCCCTGACCATGCCACGAAACAAGCTCCTTCCATATAGGTGGTGTTTCGTGGCAACATCTGAAGGACTCATTTTATCATCAATTTGCTGACTGCATCACAGACCCGGGTCCCTTTAGAGTTTACACCATAAATCATTAAGTATTTCTTCACATATAAAAAACTCTTCCATGTCAACAGTCGGATACTGACGGTGTTTTGGTTAACATCTAGAATTTAGATAGACTATAGTAAATAGTTCAAGTCGCATTTATACAAAGTTCTGTCAGACCTTACTGCCAAGGCTGGCTCTCTCTCTCTCTCTCTCTCTCTCTCTCTCTCTCTCTCTCTCTCTCTCTCTCTTACCACAGAGCATACCACTGACACACACACACACACACTCTCTCTCTCTCTCTCTCTCTCTCTCTCTCTCTCTCTCTGTATGACCCACCTTACTACTGAGCGTACCACCCTAATAACCTCCTCCAATGGTGTTGTAGTCTTGAGTGGTCTCAGGAACTCTATGGCTTGACACGCAGCCAACAGTTCTATGGCGATCACACGCTCTACGTTCTCTACCACCTGTATACATACCCAGTAGTATTAGTAGTAGTAGTATTTTTATTAGTATTATTATTAGTAGTAGTAGTATTTTTATTGATATTTTGTATTTTTATTTTTATTATTATTATTATTTTTATTATTATTATTATTTTTATTATTATTATTATTTTGTTATTATTATTATTATTATTATTGTTATTGTTATTATTATTATTATTGTTGTTTATTATTATTATTATTATTATTATCTATAAAGTCGTGTTAAGTATATGTTTGCATTGTGTTGTCTTAGAGGGAGGGGGGGGGTGTATTTAGGAGGAGTTGGGGGGTTGTATTGTCTCGGATGCCACAACTTGACTTACCAACAAAAATTATCCCTAACCAACTTTTAAAAGCCTAACCTGTATATGATAATTTTAGTGTATTGTAATCCTGAAAACTGACCCTATATATTGAACAAATTTTTTTTTATTAAACCGTAATCATTATAAAAGTCTTAAGAGAGAGAGAGAGAGAGAGAGAGAGAGAGAGAGAGAGTATATTTTTGGTACATACATACATTAGAGTGCCTTGATTCCTCCAAAGTATGTCAGGAAACAGGACCAGATGAACAAATATAATGGTGATCTGTTGCTGGGAATAGTTTGGGGGAATCATTATCTCCAAAAATGCCTTAATTAAGTGGGTCTAATACAATGTTGGGGGTAAATCTGGAGCAACTGATTTCTCCAAACTATTCCAAGCAACAGACAGACCACCATTACCTATGTTTTTAACCTGGTTCTATTACCTGGCTGGCATACTTTGGAGGAATGGAGGCATGTACAGTCGTGGTCAAATATAATCATCCATATAGGGGTAACTCACGTAAGAGTTTGACAGCTTCCCTCTGTTCCTTAGATGATAAACTTTCCAGTAAATAGGTTAACTACCATCTTTTAATTTATTACAAGCAGCTATGCACTACTTAAAACAATAATATCATATGTGAACGTGAAAACATTAGATAGCAAATTGTTTGAGATACCCATATGTGGATGATTATTATTGACCACGACTATATGTATACACTCTTATGTATATACAGTACCAATGGTGTATTAACCCCTTAATGCTAAAAAAATTCCACTGTATGCTGATATAAAAAAAAATTGTGATAATTATTTATGATTGATGTCAGTGAGAAAAAAAAAATTATGAGCTTGGTTTGATTACTAGACACTTTATAAAATTACCCTATAGCCTAAATGTTGAAAGTAGTACAAGGAATTATTGTTTACAGCAGCAGCAGCAGCAGCTTTAGTAAAAACTGATTGATGAATTTTTAATGTTATAGTTATTTTTGTATTTTTCCCCTCTTGTTTGATGAAGGGGGAAGTACTGTCTAAAATTATTATATTGTATTGGTAAATGTGGAGTAACTGATTGCTCAAAACTATCCTAAGCAACAGACCAACCATGTATTTTAGATTTAACCTGGTCCTGTTTCCTGTCATACTTTGGAGAAATCAATGTTATCTAAGGTGTACAGCCACAATCAAATAACCACCGACACTTTCCTTCCATCGTGTAAATAAATTAGTATCATATCAAAATATAATCATACAACAACACCTTACGTCAACTCAACAACCCCCTCAATTATTATTAAAAGGTGGTGCAAAATTATACACGTGTTGTTCTTTATCATATCAAAATATAATCATACAACAACACCTTACGTCAACTCAACAACCCCCTCAATTATTATTATTATGAGGTGCTGCAAAATCATACACGTGTTGTTCTTTATTACCAAGATATTTACTTACTACGATGGAAGGAAAGTGTCGGTGGATATCTGATTGTGGCTGTACATACCAAAAGAATATACTATCGCCTTAAATGATGAAAGAGAACTTATTATTATTATTATGTCTGATTTCAGTGGAGTGACTCGTGTTCCGGGATTATGAGACAGGAAACAGGACAGATTATTTTATGGGTAAAGTGTACATACAGTGTTGGTGGTAAATCTGGAGCAACTGAATCCTCCAAACTATTCCAAGCAACCAACCATTATTTTTGTTCATCTGGTCCTGTTTCCTGGCATACTTTGGAGGAATCATGGCACTCCAATGTAACAAAAGTGAATTACCACCTTTTGTTACATTGGAGTGCCTTGATTCCTCCAAAGTATGCCAGGAAACAGGACCAGATGAACAAAAATAATGGTGTTCTATTTGTTGCTTGGAATAGTTTGGAGGAATCATTTGCTCCAGATTTACCAACATGAGTGAGAGTCGTATTCATTATTATATATATATTTCTGTGGTTTGTTGTTGGTGTAGTGTAGAGGGATGTTGTGTGTGTGTGTGTGTTTGTGTGTGTGTGTGTTTTACGTAACGCTTGCATAATGATTAGAAGCTGGAAATGGAGAGAGAGAGAGAGAGAGAGAGAGAGAGAGAGAGAGAGAGAGAGAGTATAATTATGGAGAGAGAGAAAAAAAATAAGAGAGAGAGTGTGTGTATAATTATAGAGAGAGAGAAAGATAGTGAGAAAGAGAAAGAAAGAAAGATAGAGCAATAAATATGATACCATCCCCCATAATAAACAGTGCAATACTCACCATGAGGGCTTTCCTAGCAGCGAACCCACCCATAGACACATGATCCTCAGTACCTGCCGAAGTGGTGAGGGAGTCCACACTGGCAGGATGACAAAGTACCTTGTTCTCTGACACTGTAAAGGAAGGGGAAGGGAGGGAGAAGGGATTAACAGGGGAAGTACACTCGTGATACGTAATCCCTGACCAGAGACGAACGGCAGGCACCACACACACACACACACATACCCTGCATTCGAACTCAGCCTCTATAGGTGTACTGTACTGGGTGGGGAAATGAGCAATACCAGGCGATTCGAAGCATTCTGTTCCTCACTCTCTTGTCAGAAATTATGTATCACGAGTGTACTGTACACTCGCAATTCAAAATATGTATCCAGGCTTGTTTCGAATAATAACAGTAGTTGTTGTTGTTGCTGTTGTTGATGTTGTTGTTGGTTGTTGTTGTAGTAAACTATGTGTGTATGTACTCACCAAGGGAAGCAGCAGTACAGTGGGCTATCATGAAGCCAGAGTTGAAGCCTCCATCTTTAACCAGGAAGGCAGGAAGTTCACTCAGAGCTGTAGTCAACAAAACAATAACATAAATACATTGATAGACACTCAGATTAGTAGTTGTTGTTGTTGTTCATTGATATACATAATAATTTATAAATAAGTTGATAGAAACTCAGATTAGTTGTTGTTGTTCATTGATATACATAATAATTTACATACTTGCATACATGGGAACTGTTACGATCATACATTTCAATATTGAACTGTTGTGAACCTATTAACTATTGTAAACTATATATGTTAAGTGTCAGTGAAGCTAAATTGAAACCATTGTGAATAAGTTATTGTTGCTTCATGTCTCAAAACTGGTGAGGCAGAAGTTTACCACGTAGGAATAGTGTTGGTGTGACGTTTCTGAGGTCGTAGCCTGCTTCCTCCCTCCAACACAACTAATAACGTCTAGTCACGCCGATTGAATCTGGAGACACGTACTACAACGTAGTGTTGCGTTAGTGTCGGTCGTAACAGAACACAAGATAGATATCAAGTCACACAGTCAGCCATTTAATCAAGCAATTATAGTGATCACTTGATCAGTCAATTAGTCGGTCTATCAAACATCTCTTTTTTTTTTTGTCAAGAAATCAGTCAACCAATCAACCAACGGTGCCCGAGTAGACAAGTCGTTCTATCCTATGTACAGTCATGACTGAAAGTCCACGAGCAGGGGGTACAGATATCTCTTGTAATTCTAAGAACAAAAAATGTGCCAAGACAACATTACTATATATATATATATAATAATTCATTGAGCTGCGACCTGCCACAGTCAGAGTGGTGTGGAAACTTACCTTGTTCCAACTCTCTGTCCAGTATTGGCTGTGGCTTTGCACCCCCCCCCCCCTACTCATGGACTTTCAGCCATGGTTGTACACGAGTTTAAGGTGGGGTCCTCTCTTTCTGTGTGTGTGTTCGTTCATCTAGCCATCTCTATGTTTCCCCGTCTGTTCCTCTGTATCTATTAACCTGTGTATCTATCTATTTATCAACCAGCTACTCAAGCATTCCTCCTTCTTCCTTTTCCTCCCACTCCTCCCATGCACTGACCAGGGTTGACGAGACGTTCTATCCTCCTCTCAGACATGTTGGCAATCTCGTGTATAGCGATGGCGAGGTAGTCTGTTGCCTTGGCTGGGTACTCGCCATGAAAGTTACCAGCACTGATGATCTCCCCTCTATCATACAGGACAAGCTGCATCATTGGGGGGAAAGGGAAGGAAAGTCAATAAAGTGATTAAAAGATTATAGGTGTGGTTTGTGTGAGTGTCGACGTATAGAAATTTCACCCCTTTTACTTATTGAGGGGATGAGTAAATGTTGGGAATAAAGATGAGTGTGGTGCATGCAAAAGATGTGTATAGAAGTTACCAGTAGTGATAAGTTGACTCCTTTTCATGGGGGGGAAGGGAAGGAGTTACTGATGGGGAAAAAAAGAGTGTGTGTGGTTTGTGTAAATGGTGTTTGTTGTGTGTAAAAGCTGCTGGGTTGTGGGGGGTGAAGGAAGGAGTCAGTCAGTGTTGAAAAAAGGTGTGTGTAAATTGTGTTGTGTGTAAAAGCTGCTGGGTTGTGGGGGGTGAAGGAAGGAGTCAGTCAGTGTTGAAAAAAAGGTGTGTGTAAATGGTGTTGTGTGTAAAAGCTGCTGGGGTGTGGGGGGGTGAAGGAAAGAGTCAAGTCAGTGTTGAAAAGAAAAAAAAAAAAAGGTGTGTGTGTGTAAATGGTGATGTGTTATTGAGGTTGCCAGTAGTAATGATTTGACCTCTTTTCACTGAGGACAAGCTGCATAGTGTAGGGGAGGGTAAGGTAATGAGTCAGTCAGTGATGGGAAAGAAGGTGAATGTGGTGTGTGTAAAGGTTGATGTATAAAAGTGGCCAGTATAGTGATGAGTTGACTTAGTATATGTATAATGAATAGACGAGTACATGTATAATGTGTACACTAGTAAATTAATAATGAATAAAGGAATATATGTATGTACGTACAATGAATAACGGAGCATATGTATAATAAATTGATGAGTAGATAATGATAAAACATTATTATTATTATTATTAGTATTGTTAATATTATGTTCAGATTTATATTAATGTGTATTTGATAACACTAGGAGCAGAGCAGGTTATATAAAATGTTGTAAAGGTATTGAGGAGGAAGGAGATGGATACAGAGAAGCTTCTGTACTGTTAATTCATTCTGTACCTCTCTATTAGTCTAAGTAATGAGAGAAGGGAAGGTATAGGGTATTGTTGGTATTGTGTTGTGTAAAGCAGGAGGCAGTGTTGATGTTATGACAGAGAGAGAGAGAGAGAGAGAGAGAGAGAGTGAGAGAGAGACAGAGAGAGAGAGAAATTGCTTGTGTACTAGAAGTAAACGTGTGTAGCCTGTGTGTGTGTATAGAAGACTTACCTCCTTGTGTGTGTGTAGAAGACTCACCTCGTTATGTATGTGTGTGTACAAGACTCGCCTCGTTGTGTGTGTGTGTGTGTATATACAAGACTCGCCTCGTTGTGTGTGTGTGTGTACAAGACTCGCCTCGTTATGTATGTGTGTACAAGACTCGCCTCGTTGTGTGTGTGTGTGTGTACAAGACTCGCCTCATTGTGTATGTGTGTGTGTGTGTAGAAGATTTACGTCGTTGTGTGTGTGTGTGTATATACAAGACTCGCCTCGTTGTGTGTGTGTGTGTGTGTGTGTGTGTGTGTGTGTGTGTGTGTATACAAGACTCACCGGGTTGTCAGTAGCTGAGTTGAGTTCATCAGTGAGTATACCCCTGACGAAGTGTAGGGTGTCATGTACAACACCGTGGACTTGAGGTGTACAACGAAGAGTGTAGGCATCCTGTACACGGTCACAGAAGCGATGAGATTCTGTCAGGGAAGAAGAGGAGGAGGAGGAGGTGAGAGTAGGAGGAAATGGAGAAGGAGGAGAAGGGGGTGATGGAGGGAGAAGGAGGAGATGGTGATGGAGGAGATGGTGGTAGAGGAGATGGTGATGGTGGGAGAAGGTGGAGGTGGAGAAGGAGGAGATGGTGATTGTGAGAGAAGGAGGTGAGAAAAGGAGGAAGTTGAAAGGGAGGAGGAGGAGGAGGAGGAGGAGAAGAAGAAGAAGAAGAAGAAGAAGAAGAAGAAGAAGAAGAGGGG